>CAJNOP010000006.1:0-319081 GCA_905250075.1 Rotaria sp. Silwood1
AGTACTCGACAATATTGTCGAAACACTTGTTTTTTTTTTCGTTTTGAAATTGCAGAAAAGAAAAAAGATCATTCTATTTTTTCATAATTGTTTAATGCTTTTGAAATTCCAGTAAAACAAGAAAAACGTCATTTGTATTGCTTTGCATTTTGTATGTGATTTTGAGTGATATGAAAAGAATATCTACGAGTTTAATGAACTCTTGCATAGTGAATCCCATCAACTTCTCAGTGATCAATTATAGCACAAAGGGCAATTTTTATCGAGCACTTCGGCATAAGTTATATTCTGTGAAAAACGATTTTTTTTTTCGTAGGAATAGTAGGTTCTTGTACTAAAACATAAGATTGATAATACAGAGACCATTTTCGATGAAAAATCCCTCAGTGATACTCATACTCTAAAGATCTGCGAAAAAACCTTCTCATTTAAAGATCTGAAAAAATACTACATTGATCAATGCAGTTCTTCATGCTAATTCCAAATATATCTTTAATCTTCTCTTTAAATGTTTTTGTGACTGCGCCAATTCAGTGTATGTCTCAGATATAGACGAATATCCACTGACAGTTGCATCGATATCCTGTTAGATTTGTGTTTAAGACGACACCTCAATCATTGCGTAGAGCCTGTTGAGACTAGAAGAAATTAAGAACGATTCTTCCTCATGCGCTGCTCTTTTAGATTTATCTGCGTTAAAATGGATTTTTTACCTTTGACATGGTATTTATAAAAAGTCGGACAAACGAATTTTTGCTTTAAACTTCGTTTAAAGACTGCTCTTGCAATCAGTAGAATGTTTTATACATTGCAGCCGTAAAGAGTAGTGTCTTCTCAAGATATCAAATGCACAAAAAACCGTGATATTCCATCAAAACGATGGAGAATCTAGTTTCTGTTTGTCGATTTGGTATCTCAAGAAAAGACCACCGTTTTTAGCTGAAATTTTCAGGAGACTCTACTCGCTGCAAGAGCTATTTACGGATAATGTTGTAGGCCGAAATTCGTTTGTTCCGCTTAATTACAAACACTGTGCCAAATGTAAAAAGTCTGTTGTAACAGGTATAAGTCCAAAAGGGTAGCTCATGCGGCAGAATCCTTCTAGGTCTCTTCTAGTCTCAATAGATGCTACACAATGACTGGGGTCTCATCTCAACCACGAGGCTTTTTAGATCGGGTGGTTCCTTCGTAAGCGTAAACAAATCGGGAACTTTTTTTATAAATCGATAGAGCAGAAGTCTTAATTTCATGCTATATATGATTCATTGATCAATCCTTTCTATTTTTCACAATAACGGATGTTTTTTCTTCAAAGGTATTCAATTATGACTTCTCATATGACTTAATTTTTTCAATCAATTTAGCAGTTGTATCACTTTCATTTTTTGCCTGACCTCCATATTGTTGCCCGCTGTGTACAGATCGTGTTTTTTTTATCATTGTATTGAAAAATAAAGAATAAAAGATACTTCTATTTTAGATGGATAAAAAGAAAAAGAGACAATTATTGCAAAGTCGTGAAGATTTAATCGCTCAACTTTATCAAGGTATCAAATATTAGCTTTGGTTTTTTTTTTCAGATAATAATAATAATAATATTTATTGTAGAATGTTTATCAGTAAATGAAATAACAAAATGGTCTCAATTTGAACCAATCTATGAAAAATTACAGAAAGTAATTGATATAGAAAAAAGTAAAATTAATTAAAAATAATCTTTAAATGAATTAATTTTTTTATGATATAGATCTGTTAAAATCAAATTCAATATGCAATCGTGAAGAACACTTAAATACTTTTATCGATTGGTTACACTCAAATGGTGTTGACACATCAAATTTTGAAATTTGTTCTTTTGAAAATTACGGATTTGGTTTAAAAGCAACAAAAGACCTTGCAGTAATTTATTAAATAAAAATTTTTTCTTTTTTGCGAAAATTCTTCCTGAAAATTCTCTAGTCTGACGAATGTTTTCTTACTGTACCACGTTCAATTATTATCACAATGGATACAATTATGACTTCATCATCGTTTGGTCCGTTAATAATAAAAGATCAATTACTTCGTTCAATGCCAAATGTAGCTCTTGCATTATTTCTACTTCATGAACGATCTCAATCAAAATGGCAACCATATATAGATGTTTTACCCCATCATTTTAATACACCATTGTATTTTGATTATGATCAACTTAATAGGTTGAAATCATCTGCTGCACTTTGTAAGAATAATATTTTTTTTTCTTGTTGTTATTCAATTATACAACAAATAAATATTTAAGGTGATGTTTTAACACATATACAACGAATAGCTAGACAATATTGTTACTTACACAATCTTCTTAAAGTAAAAAAAAAAACAAATTTGAAAGTTGTTTCATTTTAAAGAATACGAAATTTTCTTAAATTAAGGGCCAATTGTCATTATCAAAACTTACTGAAAATTTTTCATATGATGCTTATAGGTTGATTTTTCATTTCTTTTTTAGTTGAAATTTAGTTAAATTTTAATTAAATTTAGATGGGCTGTTAGCGTTGTTTCAACACGACAAAATAATATATTAAATGATCATGGAGAACCCCAATTATCATTAATACCTGTTATGGATTTTCTTAATCATGAATATGGTCGAGAATGTATTCATTATGATTTAAAACTTCAACAAATTGAATGTAAAACAATGAAAGATATTAAAAAAAATGAACAAATATTTATTTTTTATGGAAAACGAACAAATGCAGAATATTTAATACACAATGGTTTTGTACCTAATCAACCAAACCCATATGACACATATATATTAAAATTGGGTAAAAAAAAAAACAAAAAACTTCTTTGTAAAAGTAAATATTATTTCTTCTTTTCAAAGTACTTTCAAAGACGGATAAAGCCTATGAAGAAAAAAGTCAACTTTTACAACGTTATGGATTAGAAACGTAAATATATCGATCTATTTATATTTTTTATTTGGACCATATGAAAAAGTAGTAAAATTTGTGGATACAATTGAAAAAGCTTAAATGGGTTTCAGACTTTTTTTTTACATAGGTAAATATTTGAAAAAATTGTCGTGCTTACTATATACGTACAACTACTTTGAAAGATTTAGTCGTTTACGATAAAATACAGTACCAAAACGGACAATAACCCTGATCATCATATACACTATCTGCTTGTGCGATCATTCCAATCGTTAGAAACGATGTATCACTTCATTAATTTTCACTGAAAGTTTTACGAGCTTAAGGAAAACAGCGACATCATAACACGGGTTTCCACAGTTTTCCACCGTTTACTGTGGCATTGTCTTAGACCTAAGTCAGGATGGTGATTATAGTCGCCATATTACGACTGTATTCTATTGAAACCATTGTGTCCATGATTATTATCTCAAATATTTACTAAAGTAAAAATCTAACATAGAGTTGCATTGATGAATGTTATTATATTGAAAATGAACAATGTATATATTTTACTTTTTTTTTTTTTATAGATCAGATAAATATCTGTTATTCGTTGAAGATGAACTTTTTAATCCGGCTATATTTATTTTCATTAAAATTTTTCTTATGAATTTAGGTAAAGTTGTATGAAGACTTTCATTTTGTTTTGTTTCTATTTGTTTTCTTATAGATGATGTTTCTAATGTTCTTTCAAAAAATATGACAATGGATGAGTTTTTTAATATATATGCATTAGATAAAGATAATGATGTACGAACATTTCTCAAAACACGTATACAATTATTTATTCGTTCATTAAATATAGCATCCTTTAAAACTCATGACTTAATTGATCATTTATTAATCACCGAACATGATATTTTAACAAGAGCATTAAAAAAACTTGAACTTCCTTATTAGAAAAAAGCACAAGATGTTCAATTGTTTGCTCTTGTTTGCTTTCTTTTTCTTTTTAACTAGTCATTTATACTTGAATTTGTAGTGGTAAATCATTTGGTTGACGAAATAAAGTTATGTGAACATTAGAATATATTTGCCCTAATGAACGAAAAATTGGAGCAATAATAGCATCACTCATTGTTTGAGTATAGAAACCACATTCAGCAATTACTGATTGGCATAAACGACGAATTGGTACAGCAATCCAAATCATAGCAAATGTATAGATACCAAAGATAAGACCCCAGGCTAACATTAAGGGTAAACCAACAAGACTTGTTAAAAGACGATAAATAAAAAGCTTGCTGTATTGATAAACTTTATTAGCAATTTCGTGTAAGAATTTAAAATTATAAGCACTTGGATCAGGCTCAGCAATGACATTGAAAAAATTAAGCTAAACACAATAAAATAAAATAATATTTCGTTGAATAAAATTTTGCTTTTCATACTTGCAGATGTCTGTTTATACCATTTGGATCACGATTATCTGATGTGACTGTTGGTATTGATGGATTAACATTATCGTTTTGTGAATAACCTTCAGCCATTATTATTTTTTTGTTTATAAGTTGATTTTAATGGTTGCTAATATCTGGATACTCAATATTTATAGAGAAATATGATAATTTGTTTTTATTTGGTGAGTTAGTGATAACAACGGATAGCAAACCAAATGACGACAATAAGATATGATAGAATGGGTCTACTTTACAGATAACGTTAACGTTTCTTTTCTCTTATCTTTTTTTGGTAGCAAGAATTTTAGTAATCATGACTTAATAGAATGAAATGAAATACAAACTTGTTTAAAACCAACAACAATTAAGACAACGAACTAAAAGCACTAATAACAAATATGTTCGACATCGTTTGATTTCAATTGAAGTTTTTTTACTTTAATATAGATCATTTTTTTATCTTTCAAACATTTTACTACATTCTATCGTACATTATCTTAATAAATCATAGTAACAGATCTGTTAGAAATACAGTCGTGGACAAAAATAGGTACCCCACTGAAGTGGTGTTATATTCCATCATTTTGAACTGATATTTTGTGTGCATGTCGGCCTCATTGAACTCTGATCGCAAGCACCACGCCGCCCTCACTCGGTTGACATTTCCTGAACATATCACTGGTAAATTTTCGTCACCTTGTCAAGGTCATATCTCGATCATTATTCGACATTTACTTTCGCGAAACCCTTTATTCAAAAGCCCATTGTTGCAGCTATCCCCAGTAAAATTTTGGTGAGAAATGGCTCTGAAACAATGAAGATCCAAGGTTTGCATAGAAAACTTTTACCAAGCAGAAAGTCTTAGTTTTCAGTTTGGAATCGATAACTCAAGCTAGAATCGATCAATGCAGCTGAAAATTTTAGTAATAACTCATCATCGACCCACAAGTTTGGGGATAAAATTTTCAGAGCTGTAGTTCTATGTAGAGCTGATATAGAACTGCTGGAAGAGTTCACCACGTCCACAGCTTGTCCATCAATAGAGACATGGTCTTATGAGGTGAGCTTCGAACCCAAGCAACTAGGTATGTTGGACTACAACTAACACTATAGAAATCAAAAATAAATTTTAGAAGGAGGAAACTGCGAACGAAAAGTTTTTGAGATGGCATTTTCTCTCAATTTCTTCCATAAACCATCAGCAATGTATCTATGCGTGTGAAACTGTCAAATACTAGTGAATTTACGCTCATCTTTCCAGAAATATTCTTTTTTTGGTTAGAAAAATCCAGAGAATATGTACACGAGCATAATTCAATGAAGCAGAAACTCTGTGAACTCAGCCCAAAATGGTTTTCAAGTCAAATGCTTCCTAATAGATAAGTGTATCGTGCATAGATACATTGCTGGCAGTTTATGGAAGAAATCGAGGAAAAATGTCATCTCAAAAACTTTTCGTTCGCAGTTTCCTCCTTCTAAAATTTATTTTTGATTTCTATAGTGTTAGTTGTAGTCCAACATACCTAGTTGCTTGGGTTCGAAGCTCACCTCATAAGACCATGTCTCTATTGATGGACAAGCTGTGGACGTGGTGAACTCTTCCAGCAGTTCTATATCAGCTCTACACAGAGTTGGAACCGGACAGGTTTTTTCTGTCCGGTCCGGTCCGGCCGGTTAAAAAATCTGTCCGGTCCGGTCCGGTCAGCATCCGGCCGGACGAATTTTACAGCCAAACTGGCAAAAATCCGGCGAAAATAACCGACCATAAAAATGTCTGTTAACATAAAATGTTGGCGAAGGGGAATTGAATATTCACATGCAGAAATCCCAACTAGGGGTGATCAATTTACGTTTACGAAAAATTTATAAATCCAAAAATAAATTTTAAGAATTTTAAATTAAAAATAAATTTTAAGAAATTTAAATGAAAAATAAATTTTAACGAATTTAAATAAAAAATAAATTTTAAGAAATTTAAAATAAATATAAAGTTTTATTTATTTCCAGTTTAAATTTATGTAAATCCAATTTAAAATTATAATAAATTAACAGCAAATCGCCCCCCTTAATCGAACTAGAAACTAAAACTTGGGACTGAAACTCTCCCTTCATATTTTATAGCAAGGTGCGTCGACTTTCCGAGCCCGACATCGATATAAATTAGCTATTCAGATCAAATCTGTTTTTCATCTTAATTTCAAAAAAGAAAAGAAAAGCAAGTTTATAACACATCTAACATAAAAATGTAAATTTTTATTTTTCTTGATTCAGGCAGCTGCCTAAGTAGAACAAGAGAATAAATTATTTGATCAAGGTTAAATTGAGCGATACACGAGAAAGAAATCGATAGAGATATAAAGAGAACAATCAATCATTTATAGTCAAGTCGAAGACAAGATATCTATTGAGTCTTTCGCAAACACATTCTTCTGACTTGAAAATATCATAAAAAAAACATTTTCAGTAGAGAAAATTCTTGAATGCAAACAACAATTTTGTAATGATGAGCTGGCAAAAATCCGGTTCTGTCCGGCCCGGTTTAACTTCTTGTCCGGTCTTGTCAGGTCCGGTCCGGTCCGGCCGGACCGGAGCCGGATTGCCGGACCGGTTCCAACTCTGGCTCTACATAGAACTACAGCTCTGAAAATTTTATCCCCAAACTTGTGGGTCGATGATGAGTTATTACTAAAAGTTTCAGCTGCATTGATCGATTCTAGCTTGAGTTATCGATTCCAAACTGAAAACTAAGACTTTCTGCTTGGTAAAAGTTTTCTATGCAAACCTTGGATCTTCATTGTTTCAGAGCCATTTCTCACCAAAATTTTACTGGGGATAGCTGCAACAATGGGCTTTTGAATAAAGGGTTTCACGAAAGTAAATGTCGAATAATGATCGAGATATGACCTTGACAAGGTGACGAAAATTTACCAGTGATATGTTCAGGAAATGTCAACCGAGTGAGGGCGGCGTGGTGCTTGCGATCAGAGTTCAATGAGGCCGACATGCACACAAAATATCAGTTCAAAATGATGGAATATAACACCACTTCAGGGAGGTACCTATTTTTGTCCACGACTGTAAGCATCAAAAAAGACGTCCTATTGCGCTACGAAGTAGGATCGATCTAGCAATGTTACTTCCCTCATACATTATCGAATCTGTATATAGGTCTTATGTTACTATGTTATTGCATAATACCTATTGATTATCAACATAATACCCAGTTTTGATATATTAACGACTGGTGGTCCGAAGGTAGCGGTTTATCATATGAATCGTTCACTTCAAACAACACACCGTTACCACTCCATGACCACCTTTTTACTATATTATATTTATTAGTAGAGTAATTTTTATTGATGTCTGAAATATTTTTCACGTTTTCTTGACGTACGCATCACAATTTGTCGTTTTGCTTGGCGATGACTTCGAAAACGGAAATTCAGGCAATAATCGTTCAAAAGCGAAGTGAAAGTATTGAGATCAAACTGATACCATTTTCTCCAATCTTTTGGAGGAAATTCGATTTGCTGACAAAAGAATGCCTAATACTTTTAACGTTTATTTTGACCGCAATTAACTGATTGACCAATGGTTAAATTTTTCCAATTAACTATGGCGAAAATTCTTAACTCCATTAAAGCGCAAATACTTTTTGGGGAAATTAAGTGTTTTACGATGAGTCGTAAGAACAATTATTTGTTTTTTATGAGATATTGATTTTCCTTAAAATCGACATACGCAACTTCGTGCTGCATTTTACAGTTGACTGACACTCGAATACAATCTAGTTTCAATTGTAGCTTTGTCTTCTCAAACGAAAATAAATCAGCTAAAAAAGCTAAAGGATGATTCAAAAGTCTTCGTCGTTCTTAGAAAAATTGCTCGCTCTCCCTTATTATAAATCCAAAAACGCTCAAAGTTGGATGTCTAACCTCTTGTAACTAGACGAATATTACCGTAAATTTTCAAACCCCTAATCCTTATTACGGGGAAGATACATAGGTTCGTATGATAGAGAAGATATTTTCCTATGTCCTAAAATTAAAATAACGACGATTTACGATGCACACAATTCAAAATTTCAGTAAACACTTTGTTTTCGTATTTTTTCTATATGCTTTGATAGGGCGTACGCAGCTGGTTACGAAAATTGATTTTTAGCTTTTAAAAAAGCTTTTGAGGTGGAAAAAGTTGAAAATTTTGAAGGGAACCATTTTTGCCATAAAACGCATCATTTTTCAAAATACGCGAAATTTTCTATTTCATTTCTTTTCTCATCTTATGAAACTATTTTTTTTCGGATGCACGGAAGCTTTTTCAAAAGCTAAAAATCAATTTTCGTAACCAGCTGCTTGCGCTCTATCAAAGCATGTAGAAAAAATACAAAAAAAAAGTATTTACTGAAATTTTGAATTGCGTGTATCGTAAATCGTCGCTATTTTAATTTTAGGACATAGGAAAAAAGTTTTCTCTAGCATACGAACCTATGTATCTTCCCTGTAATAAGGACTAGAGGTCTGAAAATTTAGGGTAACATTCGTCTAGTTACAAGAGATTAGACATAAAACTTTGAGCGTTTTTGGATTTATAATAAGGGAGAGCGAGCGATTTTTGTAAGAATGACGAAGACTTTTGAATCACCCTTTATGCTTTGCAAAATATTGAATATCTTGAAAGAGTCCAAAGTAACATTCTTCGACATTTTCTGCTAGCGCTGTCTTTGCTAAAATCAAAGAACTATGCATGTTAATGTTGTGATACATTTATGATCAATATAAAGACCAATATAAAATATGAGAGAACAAATAAATCTACATGTTTAATCATTCAAGCAATACCACATGTTGATCTCCACACAGCAGTGTTTTAATAGGTTCCTATTGCGATAACACATCACATAAAAAGGGTCCTTTGAAATAAGGCATGTACTACCGAATAGCTCAACCTGGACTCTACCAAATGAGATAGAACGAAGTTTTCGTCAGATGGAATTTTTTTCTCACGAGAAACTAATGGTTCTGTGGGATGAAACGAGGTTGAACAATCAATTCAATTTTTTTCATATGATTTGAAGTCTTCATTTTCTTACCTTTCACAATATATCAAATAACTTACATTAAACCTTTGAGTTTTTGCTAATGTATTTGACTTTTGCAAGACAATGTAACATCCTTCCGTAGATCCTCACCCAAAAACTTCGTAAAGAATATGCTCAGTTGTAGAGAATACTTGTTAAAGCACTTTTATAAGCAGTGAATTATAAAAGCATAAAAAGTGCTGAAAATCTTTTTGACATATTCAATTTTGTAAAGTTTCTTTTGCTGATCATTTTCATTAAAGAAATTTTGTTTTCACTGACATATCATAATGTTAAGCATACAACACTGAAACGTCGAAATGTGTTGCACCTCTATAATTATTCAACGTTTTATAGTATTTCAATCGTAACATTAGTGTATTGTGTTCATCATAGAGAAAATAATTTTAAGAAACCAATCATTGAAAAAACCTCTGCAAAACGAAATACGTCAAGCAAGTTTTGGAAAAGTTTCATGCTTTTACGGCTGGCTAATACAAAAAAAAATGACCGGAAACAAAGGTGAATTTTGTATTAAATTCAACTGTCCTAGGTTTAAAATATGCCATTAAACCATTGATTTATGAAAAGAAACTTGGAACATCACTCGATAATCAGAGAAAAGATTAGCTCACCTATTCGAAACCTAGTCGAAATGTGCAAATTTTTTCCAACAGATGACTTTTGATGCCTACTGTAAAATATATCAAGTTAAATTTGATGAATAAATAGGTTCTCATGGTTTTATTAATATTATACTGCTGTTCATATAAAAGTGTTCGCTAATGAGGTACTACGTATTCAAAAACATTGATGCGACAAATACTTGGAAAGAAAACATCGAAAGAATCCTTCAGTTAGCTAGGGGCGGCCCCGCTCCTAACCAGACGAAGCGCAGAGTGGTCGCCCGGCTCGACAAAAAGGCTTTTGGTGCGATGGTCGCCGCATGTCGTTTTTTAGGTGTCATGCGCGTCTCTGCTGTAAATATTTTATCTAATGGTTCATGGCATACTGATTGAAAGATTGAATTTGATGAGAAACACCCTTATCAAAAGGGCTTTGGAATGATGACACAGAATCTAGAAAGTCTTACAAGTCGCTAAGACCCTGATATTCGAAATCAACACAGTAAAATCCATAAAGTACTGTATGTTTCAATGAAAAGTCATTGATCATATGGTAAGCTTTCCTCATAAGATAGCTGGATGATTACAACTGACGATAGATAATAAATCCGAGAAAGAATCAAAAATATTGTTCCCAGTCATGTTTATATCTGTTAATACAGTACTCTTATTATTGAATCTCACAATGAATAACTTCCACTTTTACTTTGACTTTGATCAGATTTATCGAAGCATAAATATTCTGATTTACTGCAACAGAAAGAAAAAGCGCACTCTAGTACAATGCCAGTGTCTCCTAAGTAAAACCGTTTTTCGATAAATTGTAGAAACGATTGTTTGTTATTTATGAAATATCGATTCTTTTCGATAATCAACATTCATAGTTTCCCACCACATTCAACAGTCGAGTGAAACTCAAATGTCATTTAGTCACTCTTGCATATTAATTATGTCAGCATGTATTTAATTTACTCTAACTAAGTTTCATGAACATATCCATTTGATCGATTGCCTAGAAATGAATAAGTTAAGATTTTTTTGATAATACGAAATATAGGTTTTAGTCATTAGTTTATGAACAGTTTTATATACAATTCATTTGAATGAAGGATCGATCTTCAGAATTATCATTCAGCAATAAGACTAAGCTAAGGGCATCACCATATAGTTCTATGATGAATATTTTTAAAAAATCCAAATGGTGTCAATAGCAGGAAGGTTTTACTATATTTAATCCGTTGTCAATTTTCCAAGCCCAAAAATGCATGAAACTGTAAGCAGACAAAGAAGTTATATTGTAGATAATATATTGCATTACATCTATGTCTAAATGATTATCTTTAGATTGCTAAACTCAATAAATTACAATTCATTGATACACATTCAAATGAATACCTATCGAAAAGCAAATTATCAATCTCAGTATTAACTCTATACTGAGGCCGCTACTCTCTATATTTGTAATCTGAACCATTATAATGTGAACATGGAAGTCTTTTTATTCAAAAAATGCAGATGATTAATCGCTTATCAAGATGACATCATAGGAAACTTTTCTATTGCAAAGTAAATAATTCATATAGAATCTTCTTCCTGATTTTATGTATTATCTATCAAAATTTCATTCTTTGTAGATCTTTCTTTGCTTTTTATTTTCGTTCATGCAGACACACGAAAAACATAGAAGATTAAACAGGTAACACACGCTGTTAGTGTAACAATGTGTATAAAAAAAACAAAAAAAAAAAGAAACAATGGTCTGCGATCTATTCTTTTCTTTTTTCTTCTTCTTGTATCGTGCTCTTTTCTGAACATAATTTCATTTTATTTGAAGATTTTGCCTTGATTGAACTTTTTACCATTGTGTTCACCTTCCCAAAGGAAATATTGATTAACTAAATTTTTCGTACTTTCATCATCAGGTGATAATTTCTTCCATGAATAAGATTCGTAATCAACTTGCCAATCAGGCGAAAGCTAAATTTAAAATATAAATATATAAGAAAAAAAAATTTCTCTTTTTTGTTTTTTATTTTACTTCAAATGCAAGTTGATGTCCACGCCAAACCCAAATACCCGTAATAGTGTTATTATTATTTTCACCAAAAACACACATACTAGCAAATGCATGTTTACGTAATTTATCTAAACGTTGAAAAAATCCGGATACTAAATTGCATGTCATGAATATTTGTGTCAAATCTTCCGGATATTTATATTCACAAAACCATATTGAACAATTTTCCTTATCAAAATTACTCCAAAAATATGGTATAGCTTTTCCAGCTGTATCTTCATTTGAATAAACACGTTTAAATTCATCCATATTAAACGATGTTTTTGGCATATCAGCGAATGGATCTTTTTGTTTAGGTTCATTAGCATAAATATCTTCAGTTTCATCGCCAGCTTCTTCTTCATCATGTTTTTCGGCTGTCTTTTCTTTCTTTGCTGGTTTTGCTGCTTCTTTAGCTGGTTTTTCCTCTTTTTCTTTCTTCTTTCCACCTTTAGCAGCTTGATCGGCTCCTTGCGGGACACTTTTTGCAGATGCTTGTGTTTGTGGTGCCTGTTCTTGACGTGAAATTTCAGCATATTTCTTTGCTAAACAACAAAACAAATATTTCAAAAAATAAATAAAAAGAATCAAAATTGAAATTTACGATCAAATTGTGCTGTTTTTTCACATAATTTAAAGTCTGTACCAATAACTGCTTGAAATTCTTCTTGATGAATCAATGTTAAGAACCATCGATTTACATGTGGATAAGGATCACGTAAACTTGGTTCAAGTATCTAAACAAACAAATTTTAAATATTAAACATAAGGACAAACCATGCATTATTCATATGTTATACCCATTGAAAAAGTAAAAGTAAGTCACAAGCAACAGCAATATCAGCTAATGTAATACGTTCACCAACAAGATATGTTCTTGTACGAAGATGATTATTAAGTAATTGTAAAGCATGTTGTAATTCAGATTTAGCACGTTCATGATTTTGTTTATTAAATTGCATAATACCCATACATGGATAAACTAATGTAGCTGATGTTGGATTTATTTCGTGTTCACCATAATTAATCCATTGAAGAACTTGTGATTGTTCAGCTAATGTTTTACCACGAAGTTGTTCATTTGATACTAAATATATAAAATATGATTGATTCGAAATAAAAGAAAAAGGGATTTATTGACTAACAAAAATGAGCAATTGCATTGGATTCGAATAAATGAACGCCAGCATCATTTTCGTAAGCCGGGACCTAAAAAATAAAATTGAAAAATAATAAACAATTACATTCTTATTTTTGTTTTATGCATACTTTGCCTGTTGGAAATTTCTTAACATATTCCTCTGATCGATTAGTTTCATTCATTTTGAATTTATCTTCGCCGGCAACGGTCAATTTTGCTCCACTATAACGAGCTGCAATTTGAGCTTTATAAGCACGAAAATTACCCGGAAAGGTATAGAGTGTCTAGAATACATTTATTTTAACTATTATTTAATTATAAATATTATCAAAATACTAACGCCATTGCCTTGATTTGATGCCATGTTTGCTTTGTTGATGTAGTAAGAGATGATGGATGGTTTGAAATCTACAATTTAAATAGGTAATAATATTTAGTGAATTGCAAAAGAAAAGCTGATGAAATAGAATCAAGATTTTCTTCTGTCTTCATCACACTATTGACTACTGTGTACAGTAAATGTGTAGATAAAAAAAGTAAGTTTATTCAATGAAACAGATGTTTCAATGGAGGCATTTGGTCTTCTTGCGTATTATTGGTCTATTTGGAGAACAAATAAACAACAAGAACAACATTCTATGGATTACTTTATCAATATTGTGGAATTTTATGTAATCAACAACGACGTAAAAATCGAAAAAAATGCATTCAAATGATGAAACGAACATAAAAATCGATGTGTTTTAAATTCACTAATTGAAACAAACATTTTGATTAATTTAATTCCATATTTTTGATAAAAAAGATCTCTTTCACTGCAGTTGTTTAATTAATATGTTCATTTTAATCAATGAAATTGAAATGCATCAATTTTTATATTTGTTTCAATCATTTGAAATGTTAGCATTTTTAATGTTTTCGATATTAGAATCATAAAAGTCAAAAAAAAATTATCTTCAATTTATAACTTCATGAATATGCTGGCTTGAAGCGTAGCGAGAAATGAGAATCAAAGTCGAATGTACTTAGTGACGTCACATCCGAATTTCGTGTAAACATCAGCAAAAGAAATTGTAATAGAAATGTGTTAAATTAGAGTGTATATTCGCACATATATTTTATTTTTATGTAGGATGAATTTCACGCTAAGGATGGCGCTACAATACGTTGGCGGCTTAATCAAAGCATAGTAGATTTTATTTCATTAGAAAGATTTAACATCATAAATAATATAGATCAATAATGTATTTCATGTGCTAATAATACAAGCTTTTAAAAAATAAGTTTCATCCTTAGCATACTGATGAACTTCCAGTAGTTTGACATCGATTTGATGATTCGTATATATGTGATCGTAAATGAGAACAACAGTAATAAAGTCAGCTAAGAACTGATCACAATTATTAACTTACTAAAAGTTCCCAGAAGTGTACACAAGTGCATCGAATCATTTAATGTGTAAGCTATAGGCTAGTCCTATGAAGTGTTCATAGTTTATAATTACACAAAATGCTTCATATACTTAAATGCAATGTATCGTAGTCTATTGGCTGATTATCCATTCACCGTGTCGTTCTATGTGTGCAATTTTATATGTATGGGTGACCCCATTGCGTATACTGAAGTTATGCATTTTCATATATCTGTTTGTCTAAATTATTTCTCAGTAAACCATGGTTCTAGAACACATTCAGAAATTAATTGATGTTCAAGAATGAGCTGTCTCGAAGTGGTTCGATCGGCATCGGACTTACTTTGCTTAACTGAATCTCAGGATCTAACCGTCCTACGTCCGGAAAATATAGAGTAAATGCGAACTACATTCGCAACATATGACTCATGCGATATATATTTTTACATTAATGTGCACTCATATCTCTTCAGTTCGATAGAAAAATAACAATACATCAAACAATTTATAACTTGACAATTTGCTACATGTGTTTATGAATTAATAGCAAAAAGTACGATAGAAGGTGAAGCAACATAAGAGTCTATTTGAAGCTCTTCACACTCATATATTGGATTTTGAAGAGACTGACGCTTAGGCGATCTAGTCTCTATTGTTATGACACAGAAAAAGATGATCGATTTTTGAAAAACCTTTGACATTCAGGATTAAACTTCGACGACATTCTTTTCGATGGAACAAAAAAATTAAACGAAAAATATCTTATGTGAATCTATTATATTCGCAGTTTTTTTTAAATGTAGGGCATCAATGAATGTCGTACCTTAAAGTGTGCCATCCTTGTCCTAGGTTGATCTAGTATAATACTTACTATTTGTTGATATGTGATGTCCAAACAGTAAATCACAAACTTTTGTTGCTAAATTAAGCCTTGAGGAAAATATATTTTATAACTATCATGCATAAAACTTAAAATATCTGATTACAGGAGAATGTTAATACGGCTAGCTGTAATCAATTTCCAATCAGACAAACAATCGATTAAAGTAATTGGTTTTTTATTTCTTTTATCTACATCGTGTAATTCATTGTCAATCAATGTTCTAGCATCGTTTTCTATATTTTCTATTTCAAAACCTGTCGAAACCAACAATATTGTAAAAGAATCCATCAAAAACCTTGATCAATGCATTGACCTACATGTCTTGCTGCAGTGAAAAGACTATGATAAAATTTTTAGCTCTTTACCAAAGCAAAAGCATCATATGTTCAACACCACAGAAAAATTAAATATATAGAATAAAGATCCTTAGAGAATCTAGGTTGCATAATCAAAAAAGAATAAACAGAGAAAATAAAAGAAAAGCACATTTAGAAGAGAAATTTTACGATAGTTTAGTATTTTTAGGTACCTTTTTGGTAGATTTGAAAAATACAATCATAAAATGTCATATAGAGTTGTAAATAGTCAATAAGTTTAATTAAATAATAGTACATAATCGAAACTTTGGTTTACGTTTTTCATTAAAGTACTTATTTCCGATGCGAAAATCCTAAATTCGTCTTCTACTTAAGAAATCGTGTTAATCAGAAGAAGATAACGAACATCTGCTATTGTACTATGGCTATAGTTTATTTCAAGTTCTCTAGCTTTAGACTACGAAATCAGTGTCAACCAAATTTTTACTAATCAACAAAACGATGACAAATTAGAAGAATAGAAGAACTGTACGAAAGTCGATGCAACATGAGACTCAATTGAAATATGGACTGTGGAGTTGAATATGGTTCTCGCTAGTATTTTCGATGATACGTATCTCAAACGAAAACAAAAACATTGGAGATATTTACGATATTGAAAAATGACGTTTTTATTTTGTATTCAACTGAAGAAAACACAGCAGCTTGATGGTACTTTGCACAGTAAAAAAGAATACTTATCTGTGAAGTTAAGAAACATTTTTTCTTTTAGTCCTATTGAATTCATAGATGAAACGAGGGTGATTGTTAAACGACGAAATCGATTTCATCTCGAAATTAAGCTTTTAACTTTTATCAACAGTCAATTCAGATGTCCGCAGTTGATTATTGTGCGAATTAGATGGTTAGATTTGATTTCGACTGCCTCAAAACTTGATAGTAATTTGGTGATGTTATGATGCGTTCTTATTTAAAAATTTAACTCGAATGAAACTATTAAATTTAGAACAAATCTGTATGGTTAAAAAAGACTTCGTAGACATGAAATATAATTGTGAAACACTTTTATTCGACAGGTTCTAAAAATTAATCAAATTTTAGTTTTAGATGCAAAATAAATCAAATAAAATCTATATGAACTAACAGAATGAACAATACTCGATTCAAATGTATCAAACAGAAGGTAATCAATGTATAAATTCCATTCTTTCAAAATTCTTATATGCCTCTATCTACATATATATTCTTCTTTTTGTTATCTTGTAGGTAAACTAAACTCACAATATTAATTATTTAATAAATATGCAACCAAAAACAACCTGCTTCTTTTTGTTTCCACTATTAAGCTCGTAAAAAAGTATACAATTCTCCAAAATTTTTCAGCAATGTATTCTTTATTCGAGAATACGATAATTGTTACTTATTAGTAGTTGTCACACAAAGAATATTCATTTCAAACTTATCAGTTTATTGTAATTCACTATTTGATATACATTTCTTCCTATATCATTGTATTGAACCAATTTTATTATTCTCAATGATTACAGGTGAATTCATTGTCGAATGGTTTGAATTAAAATCTATTATCAAAGCCACATCATGATTGTGAACGCTTCTTTTTTTTACATCGAATAAGGGAGAATGTTCGCATTATGGAAACAAGAGAAGACTTTTTATGTAAAAAAACAGAATCATTATTCATGAAGAATAATTGAACATTTTAACTATCTATAAGTTCATAATCGAGATCATCTTCGTCAGTTATATCAAATATATATAAATGTTAGTGTCTAAGCTGAGATTACTTTCTATCTCGAATGTGAGATTCGTCTAGGCCAATCGAAGATTATACGTAATCTCTTTTGACTATTATTGAGATCCAAGAGACCATCCAAATATTTCTGCTTTACTTGAATAAAATTGCTATCGTTAGATTGGAGTGTATGATGGATGTGGATATAAATATAAAGAAGATCCATATTCATGGACATCCACATCTTCAAGAAGACGATTCTTTCTTAATTCGAGCTATCTGCAGTGATCATCCTATTATATCTATTTTCACTTGTTTTAATAATGCGAACTTTTTCTTTTCCATCAATCCAGAAGAACATCTCCAATCAAGTAGACACAATTATGGATTATCAGGTAGTTTGTCGTAGAAATATTTTTAAGGAAAAATCATAATTAATCAAATTAATTAATGTATATTGGAAAAAGTGCACTTCTATATTTATTTCATTATGGAAAATGTTGTATAAATGGGTAAACATATTTACTAATTTGTTTTCGTGATAGAGAATGGATACAAAAATAAATGACTTGGATTAATAGAAAACATCCATTTGATATTTAGTGGAAAAGATTATTTCAATTTGTTTTCTACATATATATAAGTTGCTAAATCGGTAATTTATTGATAATGTTAATTAATTTTATATTACGTGTCATTACTACAAATATTTGTTAATATTGATTAATATTCTAATTTTATCTTTGTCTATAAAAAAAAAGTCATTTATGAAATATTGAGATAACATTAGTAAAAAATGATATAAAAGTATTCATCGGTTTAATCAAAGAACACATTTAATTATGCATGTTCATTCAAAAAGTCATAAGTATAAATCATTATTTGAATTTTCATCGTGAAATCAATTTCAACAAACGATTAAGATGTTGTTTATCAAATACTCAATACTTTTTTAAAATGTTAGAATAAATTTTTCTATTAGGATTTCTAATTAATTAGCAATATTTACGACTCGTCGCATAACTTTTATTATGCAACAGAATGAGAATTTCTTTTTTTTTTGGAGTAAGGAGTAAATCTTATCAATTTTACTTTAAAATACAGATGTTGTTGGCAATCCTATTATTATGAGACTAGGTTTCTATATCGATTATTTGAACAATCAATAGATACTAAACATCGTAAAATAATCACGCTTTTCAGGTACTCTGAACAGAGATATGCCCTTATCTGCACTGCGAAAAGTCGACCTACATTTCCGATTGCACATGTGGAGCATTATGTATTGGTCGCTTCTTTGAAAACTACCAGATTCATTTGTTACATTGATTTGACACCATTTTCTTTGTTTGTTAGTTAATCTAATGTTGTAATTTCTAGACATACTACTAAAAATAAATTACAGTGTGACACGCATGTGAACTTATTCGTGTTCTTCTGATTAATGAAAGTCTTGGCAAATGAGCTAAAATTCTCAAACGCATAAAGTATCTATCTAGTGAATAGATAATAAAAAAAAAATATTAGCTCAACTGATACTTCCGTTCTGCAAGCAAGAGCATATGTTATGTTTCACTTATCAATTGATATATCGAATTTATTCAGAGCTCAAATAGGAAATGTCGATCTACTCTTTAATTTCAGTATAATACTAAACAGAAAATAGTTTACTAGTGGTATGAATCTGACCCTAATCTAAATGTGTTTTACTGAAATTTAAAACTAGAGTGCTATTTTAATACTAAAACAAGACTAGAAATCTGTTCAATAGGCCTGAAAAACTAAATTATTCAAGAATATTTCTTAGCTCATTGAAGTCAGGCGACTGAGCAAGTATCTTTTCTAAAAATTGTTTGACAGTTGGCAAGATCTCCTAATAAATTTCTTGCCGTAATCGAAACGATCTTGCATTATTTTTTCAACATAAACTGATATTTTAGAGATATGATAATCCACTGAATGAACTACTTCAGATAATTTTTATTATTCCAAGTATTTGTTTTTGTTGAGGATGTTAACGCACTAACTGAGTACTACCCATGATTATATGAATTAATATGATTATTGTCTTTGCACATATTTAGTATTTTGAATTTCACAGTTCGTCATTCCATGATAAAAATAAATCAAATAGTTAGTTTGCTAGATTAGTTTAATTGTATTACAAAAACGTTTGAAATTTTAGGTTAAAATATCTTTATTACTTTTATTTTTCATATGTTTGTTACAATTTTATTTTCATGTATGTAACATATACAAAAAATATCTTTGATAAATCGAATTTTTATCAGTAGAATGTAAAATTCTGACTTGAATATAAAACGAATGTATTGATTTTCATTTGGTTTGCCTAATTTTCAAATAACAAATTATCTTGCATTATGAATAGGTTAAATTTGGATTCTGTTAATGTCTTTTCTTCTTACAAATTGATACTTTTTCCATCATTAATATAAATTGGTAAACAAACAACTATATTATGAAGTCTTGCCACAATGAAGTTCGACGTTATGTTAGAGCTATATATTGTTTCTTAAGACGATATGATATCGATCTGTATGATGCTAATGGTATTCACCTCAGGACTTTTTATGATAATATTCCATTTCTTTTCCATAAATATATAATATTTTTGAATGTGAATATGTATATATATATATATTCGTCTTATATGAAAGTATTTCATTTATTGCATTAATCTTAGTTTTGATGCAGTCTTCAAATTGATCTAGATTATAGTATACATCGATATTTTACTAGTAACATCAACATATTATTTTATGAATGTTTACTTTGGAAAAGATGATCATAAATCATCATGTTATAAAATCTCAAGTAACTTGAAATTTTACTTCTTAGCTAACTACGTCAATTGTAATAAGATTTTATCTTGTACTTGATGTTTGTACGTATATAAATATATATATATATGTATACATATAAATATCTGTCATAGCCGTTGTTGTCCTTCGAGAAAAAAAGAGAAAATCTTTTTCTAGTTGGAATAGATGATGATGATGATGTATTTTGCTTTCTTTGTTTCAGATTGGTTATGACAAACATCGCCGTCGATTTTTCTTCTTTTCATTGCTATGCTTTCAATCGATCACTTGCTCTACCCCTCGCCTGCCGGTTTCTTATCTTAACGATGCCGCCATGTATATATGTGTTTGACACTAGTGCGAGAGCAATGTCGGATGTCGCTTGCGTATTCCCATTTTCTCTCTCTCTCTCTTTATATATATATATCTATATATATATATATTTGTGTGTGTTTCCAAGAGTCATCATCTACCGTAGACGATGACGACAAGTCAACGCTAAGGATAGAGATCACATATCTTTTCTTCTTTTTCAGCTTTTCAGTCGTCCGCCGTGCATACATTGCTATTGCCTGTCAATGTGCGCATTGAATGCAAATTAGGTTAGTAGGTTGCTGAACATTGTGAATGAGTATTTGACGTTGTCGTCATCTTCTCATACACGCATTTAATTTCTATCCTTTCTTTTACTGTCTTTCTTCATGAACATTTTTGTGTGCATGTCGTTTTTGACATCATCCGCTGTCAACAAAGAAGGTGAACAAGTAAGAGAGCGAGCAAAATTTTTTCTTTATTGACATCGTTGTTCTATACTTGAGTGTTGGTTGTTATTCAGTTTTATGTATCACCATCATTATGCATGTCTTGTAATTTTGTATATATATATACATACAGATATATATATATATGCATGCGTGTGCGTGCAAAGTCCAAAATGCAATATAAACGAGTGATAGTTGTAGTAGCGGTAGGGTGGAGTAGAAGGGTGATAGAAAGAATATGAAGTAGAGCTATAAATTGTGTGCGCCATCGTTCTCGTCTACAATATGATCGCAGTATATCTCTGCTAATACAAAAACACGCGCGAAAGGTTATTGTTTTCACATCTTGTCTCAACGACGACGACTACAGCCAATTCAAGAAACAAACGGGTGTATATGTATATATATACATATGTTATCTTTTATCATAGTATGTATAAAAACAAGAAATGAGAACGATAGATGGCCATTATTGAATTTGTAAACGAATAAGAGTAATACCATTGACCGTCATGAACAAGTTAGCGGTCAATCGATAGAAAGTTACACCGATCACGAACAAAAAGAAATGACTATTATTTCTGAAAAGAAGAGAAGAGGAAGAAGAAGAAGGGAGAAATGCGACGATTTTAGATTCACGATTGATGCAGCTTGGTAAATCATCATCATCAACGACAACAGTATCTCTCTCTCTCTCTCTCTCTCTCTCTTCACTATAATAGCGTGTGCGATCGCTCTTTTTTTTCTCTTTTTCTTGGTCTGTCTGATTGTTGTTGTGTGTTACTACACGGAAGATGTGGTATGTCTCTCCATAAAAGATATAAATCTGCTTATAAGAGAAACAGAGTAGACGATGATGATGTATGTGTATGTGTATGCGAACGCGCGTTGATGAGAGGGAGCAGAAAAAGAGGTACAATGATGCGGCAGCAGCAGCAGCGAACGGTTTTGTTTAAATACGAAAACCTAAAAATGAGAGCAATAACGACGCGTAAAAACGAGAGCGAGAAGGAAGAGTTATATGTTCGCCTTTTTTTTGAGTGTGTTTGTGCTGTCATTCTTTCTCGTCTTCTTATTTTTCAGTGCTACAATACGATCATACACCGACACGACAAAAAGTGGTTTGTACACGAAAAATTATTACTATTGCTTGTGACTCGTATGTCATTGATGGTGTTATTAGTTATTTGACTGACTGTCAAATATGGAGAATAAGCAAAAGTATAAGAAAAGAGAATTTGATCAAGTACTATATTGATGCTCGACAAGCCACGTGTACTTTTAGAAGTATACGTTTCTGTTTAAAAAAGAAGAAAAGAAACAAGGCAATGAAAACTGCCTGTAATCGAAAGACACACACATATATATACAATGATGTGCTGCTTACTTGTCGATTTGTCTGCTTTATTCGTGCACATATACACAAGGGTACAACACACACGTCAGCATCGAGTGCAAATAGATGAAAAATATAGAAACAACTCATTCTCTCTCTCTCTCTCTCTCTCTCTCTCCCCTTTTTTTTGTTCGATAGTTTGCCTGCCTTCTCACATCCATCCTTCTTCTTGCTCTTGCGATTAGAAGCCACTACTTCTATTACTACAATGACTACCATCACACACATACACCACTCTCTGTGATCATTATCATCAACAATAACACAAGCAGTGAACGAGACGAGCGTGCAAGCGAGTTTTTTGTTTCACAGTCAAGGAAAAAGACGAAAGAATCGCCTTTCTTGACGTTGTTATTGTCGTCGTTTCTATTGCTATTGAGCATTTTACTTGTTCTTGTCTCTGTTTTGTGTGTGTGTGTGTATGGCAGCAGATACTATTTCCGGTTAATCGCGACGGTCGTAGTCGATTTTACCCCTCTTCTTTTCACGCACACTCACACATGTCGCTCGTTTTCTTCTTTTATTTTATTGGTAAGAAATAAGAAAAACAAGCAACATTTTCGCTCTTTATACATACATATTTATTTTTATTTCTTTCTTTTTTTTCTTTTATGTCATAACTCATCCTTTCTTCTTAGTTGTTGCATACCTTTCTTTTCTTTTACTCTGTCTTTTTTCTCACTCTAACTAAACGTTTTTCTTTTTTTTTGCCCTGTGTTTTTTTCCTCATATATTTATGTATATATATATATATACAAAATCTATCTTACACACGAGTTGATTCGTCAAACTCCGCCCCATCGAATGTCATTGCATCTTATTTTACCAGTAAGGAAGAAACTCTGTTTAGTGATGCTAGAAGAGAAAATCAACACACCCAGGCAGCAAAATCAAATTAAGACGCGCACAAATGGTGTCAGTCTATGTATGCGTGTAGAAGAGAAAAGTGTCAATAATGGATGTTGAACGTCGTCGACGCTCGTCGGCGGCAAGCGGGCACAATCTTGTGTATGTGTATTCGTTTTTCTCTCTCTACTCTTCTCATGCCACCATCACTGACCGATGAAAGAGACAGAGAGAGAGAGAATAATGTATATGCTTCTTATTTCTAGATGTGATGTTCACACAACGATGCTGTGTGCAACAACAACAGAAGAAAAAGAAAGATTCATCTTTCATTCCCGGTGGTCGTGTGTATTGTATGTGCACTTCATGTTCATTTTTTGATCAGCAATAACAAACGACCATGAGCAATAGCAAAGAAACGATGACAAAAAAGCAACAAGATGACCTTGCTTCAACTTTTAATAGTATGGCTTCTTTCTTTTCATAAGAATTGTGTTTCTTTTTTTTTCTTCTCAATGTGTAATAATATTTTTTAGATCTCCCTTGGGGTGTCCCATTGGGTTTTCCATCCATGTCGTCATTTGGTGCATTTCCGCCATTTGGTTTACCTACACCTAATTTTTCACCATTGAACAGTTTTACTTCCTCAACAACAACAACAACACCTGGTTTTCCTCCTCCACTACCACCAACTCCATTGATATCAAATGATCCTACAAATTCAACAACAACAACAGCAACTGATTTATGGTCAAATGGTTTATCTACTGCAAATATGAATATTGATTATAATGAATATGCTAAACAATTAGGTTTACTTATGAATGCATTTAGCAAACAACCTGAAACTGATAAATCGAAAAGTAAATCATATATTTCTATACAAACTATTACTTAATGACTTAAGTTTTTTTTCTTCTTTTTATCTTTAGCTTCACCAACAATAAAATCTTCAAAATCAAAACATATAACTTCTATTAGTAATACTCCCCCATCAACTGATACTATTAATGATAAAACATCGACAACAAAACAAATTGATGAATCTCATCCTCGTCCTACATCTACATCATCATCATCAACATCTTCTCGTCGTTCATCATCAAATAATTTAAATAAATCTTCACGTTCCAAAACAAATCGAAATACAACAAATTTAACAGCTTCAACTAATAATACTTCAACTATACTTGATCCATTGACATTTGCTACTACAAATGCGAGTACAACTGGTGGTTTTACATTTCCTTATTTTCTTCCATCATTACTTTCACAAACAACAAATTCATCATCAACAACAGGAACAAATAATAATTCGACAACAACTTATCCATTTTCAAGTTTATCATCATCATTAGTTAATCCAGCTACAACATTTTATCCATTTTTATCACCTGATTGGTTTACATCATCTACTAAATTTATGGATACATTTAATAATTTAACTTCGGATAAATCAATAAGTAATTTTCATATTCATTTAGTTTTCATATGCTTACTGTTTAATTTTTTAGATTCAAAAGAATCATCTTCACATCAAGCAGTAAATAAAAAAAAAGCTAAATATTTTTCTTTCATTTCATTTTGATTTTATTTTCGTTCAAGTCTAAATCAAAACAATCACAAAAACATATATCATCTGAAAATAAACATTTACCATCAAACAATCCTCTACTTAATGAATCACTTTCGAAAGTATGCAAAAAAGCAAAACCAAAAATTAAAGTATCACGTATTTTTTTTTCTAGTCAAAAAAACGAGCTAAATCAATCCGTGCATTAACTGAAGAGCAAGAACTAAATCGTGAAAAAACCTCTTCAAAAAATCAAACACAAAAAACAATATCAACTAATCCAAGTCTTCTTCATTCAGCATTGGTAAGTATTTAAAAGAATTTCTCTCTTGCTACTTGGCAATATGCTTCTAATCAAAGATGAAATCATCACATGATGTTGTTGTATCACCTTCCATAACATCATTTTCATCAACGATTGATTCAAATTTTAAACCAATTTTATTTGATAATTTATTTTATAATCAACAATCACATGATTCATGGGCATTTAAACCTATTAAAGAGACACCAACTGATGATGTGAGATTTTATTGTCGTCTATTTGTTTTATTGTTGTTATTATTTTATTAAAACTAATAAATAAATAAATAATATTTTGATGTTATATTTAGACTGATCCATCAAATACGAATGATTTACGTGAAAATTTATTAAATTTAAGTCGTCGAAGTAGTATTAATGAAACACCATCAAATCGTCAAACACCATTAATACAATCTACAGATGAATCAAGATCAAATGATGATGGTAGTAAAAATAATACAATTTTCTGTTTCATTTATTAAAATAGTAATATATGTTTTAGATGATTCAGATCCAAATCCAAAACGACGCAAAGGTGAAGAAGTTAATGAAACACTTGTACGAATACCATTAAATCGCGGGTATGTATTATGTATTTATTTATTTTTTTTAATTCTATAAAAAATAAATTCATCTATCTTTATTCAGATGGAAACGTGTAACAATCGTTCGAGCTATAACACGAACTGGTGTACGTGGTGATGTTTCATATTATGCACCATGTGGAAGAAAATTACGTTCATTTCAAGAAATAGATCGAGTAAAATAATATCAGAAAAAAAAATTAGTTATTTTTTGGATTTGTTTTTCGATTTAGTACTTATCAAAAAAGAATATAACTGATTTAGATCGGTCACATTTTACATTTAGTTCAAAAGTACATATTGGCCATTTTCATGAACCAAAAGAAGGTCCAGATGGAAAAGTAAATTGGTTGTCTTATGCTTTTTTTTTTCTTTGAATAACAAATTGCTTTTTATTTTTTAGACAATCTTTCAAGAATCAACAGAAGATGAAATAGTTAATCGTATTTTAGAAATTAATCCCAAATTTCGTCGTATTAAATATGAATATGAAAGTGAAACACCAACAAAAACTTCAAATGTTTCAAGTCCATCGGTAACACCAAGTCATAATAATGGTACAAATGATCATCATCAACAAGATTTTATTCAACAAATATATGAAGAAAATCGAAAACTTCGTGTCGAACAAGAAGGTTTGTTTGATTTTGCATTTCAAAATGAAAAAAAAAATAAAAAGATATTTTTCAAAATAGAATTATCTAAACGAGCAGCTGAAATAAAAACAAATCGTGATGCAATGCGTTTATTACGTAATATAACAAGTGAAAGTTCGAAAACATCTGAACGTTTAACAAATCCTCAATATCAACATAATGAATTTCTTAAAGCTCTTATTGAACAACAAAAATTAATTCAACAACAAGAACTTGAACATAAACAAAAATTACAACAAGAACAACAAGTATGTTATAATATAAACAAAATATTTTTTTCAATTATTTTTAAAAATATATTCAGTTTTTCGAATAAATCATTATTCATAGAGATAACTGTAAAAAAGTCTGATTTTGTACATGATAATTTCAATGTTTTATCCTATATGCTAGCCGAGAAGTCGGCACGTTTCAAAAAATCTGGTTTGTTCCTTCGAAATTTGTGATTACTGTACCATGTACTATGTGTAAACATGTGCGAGACGATTCATTTTTACTACCGGAAGTGAGACGATGTTGCTCATGTTAGTTTAGAAATTATAAATCGTGACAAAATGACATTCGATGTAAATCCTACATGACCATAAAAAAATCGTTCCCCATGGAAAAAGTATTCATCTCAGTTCCAGTTCCGAACCACCTTGTCCATATATATTTAGAAATCATAAGTCGTGACACGATGACATTAGAAGTAAGTTATACATTACCATAAAAGATATCGTTCTCCATGAAAAATTTCTTGTGCCTGTTCCGGTTTCGGTGGACCTGTGACCATCTAGTCCATATCTATTTAGAATGCACGAGTGGTGAAGATATGAAATTTGATGTGAAGTTTACACGATCATATATAAGATTTTTCTCCCGATGAAAAAGTATGAATCATGGTCCCGGTCATGGGAATCAAGCATACTTGATCTCGGTTCGAGTCAAAAAAAAGAAGGTAGTCTCGATAGTATGTGGATTATCTTGTGCATATCGGACTATGTATATGTGTGTTAAAAAGTAGGTGTTTGTCTTTCCGATTACTTCTTTCACAGAGAAAACCTTATCAAACACTACTTGATTTAATGCTGTTCTAAAAATTGCAAAAAGGTTTAAAGTCTATGTTTATATACAATAGTCGCCTAATGTGATCTATCTGTATGAAAGTTGGTTTGTTTTCCAACAACAAGAAACAATATTAATATTAAAAGCTCTTCATGATTTGAAACTATATAAGTATTGTGAATATGTTTTATTGTAGGAACAAGAACGTAAACGACAAGAATTAGCTTATTTAAAGCAACTTGAATTAAAAAAACGTCAAGAAGAAAAACTTCTTATAATTGAACAACGTAAAGCAGAAAAAAATGCTCAACGTGAAAAGAAAATAGTAAGTTCATGAATAATTTATATTTAATTAAATATCATTATTCTCTTTTAGCAAGAGAAATATATGGAAATAGTACTTGCAAAAGAAATGAAAAGAATTACTGAAGATATGCAATTACGAGATCTTAAAGTAAAAAATTCTTAAATTTTTTACGTATATTTTCTAGAAAAAAAAATCTTTTCTTTATGTTTTAGCCACTTCCTATATTAAAACCGGTGGAAAATATGCGTTTATCGATTGAAGCATTTGCTAATTCATTAATGATAATTCAGTTTTTAAATAATTTCAAACATATTTTTCATCTTCGTATGTTTGAAAAAAATTATAAATATTATTATTATTTTTTTTTTAATATTTATTCTTATTTTTAGCTGATAATCTAATTCTAACATTAAATAGTCTTCAACAATCATCACAGTTACGTGAAATAAATTCTTTATGTCAAATTTTACTTAGTATTGCATTAGAAGATCCTGGTATTCCAAATCCCAAAAAAGGTTTAACTAATCTTGGACAAAAATTATCTGAAATTGATATAACTGAACATACATTCAGTGAAATTCTTCGTTTATATATTCGAGAACGAAATGGTTTTGATGATAAAGTAAAAAAAAAATTCAAAATACATAAAATATTCGTTTATACTGTATTTTCTCAATAGATCACACAAAATTTGTCAGATACATCATTTCAATCATTATCAATTGATGAAAAAATTGAAATATTAGCATTTTTATGTAATGATTTATCGACAAATAAACGCGTAGTAGAGTAAGTGAAATTTGATTTTCTTTATTTTTTCATATTTAAAATTTATTATAGAGAAGTTGATCGTAATCTTGATGAATTAACTGTCTTAAAACATGAAAAATTAGAAATTGAAAAACGATTACGTCGTTTAAAATTTGAAAAATCCAATAATTCAAATAGTAACAATGTTAAAAAATTAGCAACATTAATCCGAGAAAAAGATTTGAACAGTTCAGATAATGAAAGTCCCGATGAAAGTGATACTGGTATGTATTTTGTTCTTTTTAATGAAACACAATCTAACAGGAGTTTTGAAGTGGATAGGGTAGACATTTCCTCATAGATTCTGACAGATGCAAACCAGAGCCTGTCATAGATGCTAGCCAGAGATCATCATGGTTTGTGAAAGATGCTAGCCAGAGACCGTTACAGGTTGTGACAAACGCTAACCAGAGATTTTTATGGATGCTAGGTAGAAATCATGACAGACGATGTTGATATATGAACAAAAACTGTGTCTCAGTAACGCCTCATTAAAATATATGAACTACTTTCTTATTGTAATTCTGAAAGATTAGGTAAAAGGTTACTGAAAAAATGTGTGCTAAAATAGATAGAATACAATCATCTTTCTATGATTAGTGAGAACAGCTACATTGTGTTTTACATTTTTTAAAAATTAATTCAATTTAAAAAGAAAAATAACATTTTATAGAAACTATGAAAAATGATGATGAACCAACAATTACAAATGATCCAGCAGCCATAACAGCCGATGATCAAGATATTGAAACCATTGATGAATCGAAAATCGATGATTTAGATAAACGTTTAACACTTATTACACGAAAATATACACTTATTAAACGTCGTGTTATTGATAAACATTGTCGTACACGTGCACTTCATCTTGGACAAGATCGTTATCGTCGTCGTTATTGGTATTTTTCACATTTACCAGGAATTTATATTGAAGGTTTGACATCGGGTGATATATCACCAAATGATATAAAAGATACTGTAGAAAATGCAACAAAACAAAAACATGATAAAACTGAAGAATTAAATTCATTATCACGTTCAGCACAACGTAAAAAACAACCAACAAGAATTACAAATTTAACACCGCCATCACCATCATTACCCGTAAATTCTATTGAACAAGTATCATTAGTTGACTTAAATAAAATTAAAAGTGAAATTTTTGATCATGATCAAGAACAACAACAATCGGAACAAATAAATTCTTTAAATAATATTCCTGAAGATCTTGCCACTATGGATTTATCTGCTTTTTGTCTAGCTGCTAAACGAAATAATAATGAAGAAAAAGTTGAACCGAGTGATGATTTAAATAATAATAATAATAAACGTAATTTAAATGAAATTAATAATAATAATAATAATGATGATGATAATCTTCCACTTGATTTATCGTGCTCAAAATCAAAACGTTCATGTGAAGAAGATTATTGGACATCACAACATACACAAGCTGCATATCCATTATTATCAAATGTAAATAAATATGATCAATTTCAAGAACTTAATAATCTTGCAACAACAGCTATTTTATTAAATAATATTAAACAAGAAAATATAACATCAAAAAATATTCTTAATTTAACAAATACAAATCAACTAATAACACCTTGTAATTTATCAACATCAACTAAACAAGAATCATCAACAAATAATTTTAAACAAATTGAACAATCTATAAGAGAAAAATTTCAATATTCACAACCATTACCTATTCCAGATGGTAAATATTTTACTAATAGGAGTAATGTCTTTCGGAGAAAAAAAACGTAATATAAGCTTGTCAATTTTGATAAGATTTCGAAGCAAATAATCTTTTGATGATTGATAACATGTCACAAGTAGACATGCAATTATGAATTCAAATGAACGAATTCTTAACATGTAATGAAAGCTTATTGTGAATTTTTTTCTTAGATTGTATAATATAAAGGCTTATCAGTGCAGCTCCTTTGGGACTAAAATATCAAACTCATATGTATTCTTTAGACTCATTATACTAATGCAAAATAGTTATAGTGAAAAGTCTCTTGCAGACTATAGTTTATCTTGTTCATATTCGCTTGTTGTTTTCATTTTTCTTAATTTGACATTAGTATTATTCTAACCATTGAGTTAACTAGCAAATGAACCTATTGTATATATCTGTTATATCCACAACAGGTTTCAACTATTTCGGCAAGCTCAGAAAAACTAATATTGATTATTTATCTAAGTTATAATTTGATCAATTTCCATTTTTTTATGTTGCTCGTATGACGACTATGGTGAAGCAATATATCACTACTCACCATACTTGACGTCTTGAATGTAATGAGCAAAAATACCAAGCTCTATTTTAGCCATTCTTAGTTTTGAGGGAAGATCTAAGTCTTGTTGTTAATATTGTTCAACGATTTGTTCCAGTGATAAGGAGTCTGACACTTGTTGTCTTCGATTGTTATGGAAATGTGCCCAATGATCATTGGCTTTTTTCCTCCTCTTGTTACTTAGCAAAGCATACTCATTGACCTTTAATTCCTGCTTCTATGAAGGAGAAACCACAAAACTTCGACTTCAAACTTGTACTCACTATTTTTTGCAGCGTCAATTCGAGACAATGTCGTTATTATACATTAACTGATTACATCCATTTTTATATCATCGTTAGAGATTGTATGTGTATTCCATGAGTTTTCTGTTAAACTCATTAGAATTTCGAAGCAAAGATTATTATTTTCAGCTTTATTTTATTCTCTCATTTATATTCTAAGGAATGATATTCATAGCACGAATCCGCGAGTCAAACTCGCACACTTCTTTGAAGTTTTGCTCTGTAAACGTATTTGGACATGGCTGGTTCATTGTTTTAGTATACTTTCAGAATATCTTAAACCATGTGGCGACATAGAACGTGCTCAGCATAAGCATGCGTTAGAGCGTGAGGCAGTGCAAATCTTAATCATGGATCTCTGATTCACAGATATTTAAAGAATAATTTTAACAATACTCACGTACTATTAGTTTTATTTAATAGAATAAAAATATATGTTTTTGTTTTTATTAGATGTTCAATCTGGTTGGTGGTCTATTCAAACATCAGAAGAATTACGTAGTTTAATGAAATCATTAGCTAAACGTGGTCAACGTGAACGATATCTTTGTCGAATGCTTCAACGTTATTATGATGTAATAACAAATTCTATGAAATTATATTCACAATCAAATGTAAAAACTGAAAGTTCATCATCATCATTATCTACGGAAAATAAAGTGGAAAATAACCATGATGAACAACAACAACAACGACAACAATTATCATCATCAAATGATTCAATCGAAAATAATGATTCAAATTATAATGATACACATGAAATGGATGTTTTAAATGAAATTTATAATTTATTAGATCGTATTATTGCATCAAGTCTTCAATGTCGTTCTTATGATATAAATTTATCTCGTAAACGTTTAACATATTCGGATATTCAAGCTAAAGGTTCAGATATACTTGATGAAGCAAAGCATTTATTAACTGATATTGAACGTAATATTGAACGACGTTATTTAAAACATCCATTTGTTCGTAAATATGAAATTAGTTTATCACCATTAAATCGTATAAATCAAAATAGTACATATCATCATACATCAGAAATTTCAACAAATGAAATTGTTTCATCATCTAAATATGATGAAGTACCACAACAACTTGAACGTTGGAGACGTACTGTTAATGAATGTCGTACACCAGCACAATTAGCATTATGTTTAACACAATTAGAACGTTGTATTGCATGGGAACGATCAATAATGAGAGTTTATTGTGAAATATGTAATTCTGATGATAATGAAGAAAAATTATTATTATGTGATGGATGTGATCATGGTACACATACATATTGTTTTATACCACCAATGTCATTTATACCACCTAATGATTGGTATGAATTAAAGAAAGACTTTTTTTAAACAAAAATTTTTGTTTTTGTCATTTAGGTATTGTTATGTTTGTATTGGTAAAGCAAAAGGTGAAAATTTATGTTTTGTTTGTGGTAATAAAAGTGATAATCAATTAAATCAATGTGAATATTGTGGAAAATTATTTCATGAAGATTGTTTAAAAAATGCTAAACAACAACGTGGCAAATGGTTATGTGTTTTATGTGCAGCTAATGATACAAATTCTTCTAATAATGGAAATATAACAACAACAACAACAACAGCAGCAGCAACAAAATGTGTAAGATATACATATCTATATTAACTCTAACACAAATATCTTTAGGAATATTATTTGTTTTCCACTTAAGGATCTATGTGATCATCAATCGATAACATAAATATAATACAAACAGTTGTTCTTTTTTTTATTATGGACATGTCTCTAGAGAAAAGACTTGAGTACAAGAAGAAAAAATAGAAAAACTGATAGCTTATACGATATTTATCTAGGCCTTTTTCAGGCCGTTAAAATCATGCAGCATTATTCACTATTCAGTAAAGATATGCGGGAGTAAGTTATCTTGAGTCTCACTCTGAAAAAATCTATTCTAGAATTGATTCGTATCACTTCTAAAAAAAATCCTACAATGATTTAGAAGATAATCCATTTATGGACATAGAATAATTCAACTATAATCGTTAGCTCCGGTTATGACAACCTTTCTTTGCCGTGGTTCCGGTCTCGGCAAGCTTTGCAAATTTTTGTTGCGTACATCTCTTGTATTCATATATGAGCTACTGTATTATAAGAAAAACAATAATGTTATTAGTGTACTGTACTAAGTGTTTATAATGCGTACGTAAAAGCATAAAATTAGAATGAATCTTAAGTAGCCAACAAGCGTTCACATGTACTTTTATATAGCCTATTTGCATAAATAATTGTTGAGAGTAATCGAGTGGATATTAGTAACTTTACACTCGAACATATCTAAATGAGAAGCGGTTTCTTCTAATATTGTGTGCTTATAACAGTCTGATGAAACTGTCTGAGATCTACGCAGATTATAGATAGAGACTGTAAGATCAAGAATTCTTTGATCCGGAACTAACCAAACAGGTTCTAATCTCAAATGCTCAAGTCAAGATATAATGAATTTTTTTTTCTTTTTCAGCAAATGGGTCGTCAAACATCTCGTTCATTAAATTCACGTCAACCAACAAACAATTCCACCGTAACAAATACAAATGGTGATTTAACAACTCAATCATCATTAACAACAAATACAAATCGTAATAGATCAAATAGTAATCGAAAATCAAAATCCAATAATAATGAATGTTTAATATCACAAGAATCTCCTTCAAATTCTTCTCATGCTGATACAACAATAATGAGTGTTCTGAATGATTCATCATCAAATGATATGGATGATGATATAGCATCACCAACAATAAGTAATACAATTAATAATAATTCAAAGAAAAAATCTTCAAAGAAATCTAAAACAAACAAAGATATAAAAGCTTGCAGGTAAAAACAAAGACAAAAAGTAAATTGTTTAAAAATGATTTTCTCTTTTGAAGAATTATTTTAAATGAATTATTAAAAAGTGATGTATCATGGCCATTTCAAACTCCAGTTGATGCTAAACAACATCCAGAATATTATGAATGTATTAAAAATCCAATGGATTTTTCAACAATAAAAAAGAAAATGCGTAATAATCAATATACAAAACGTGAAGAATTTTTACATGATGTTGAATTAATATTAAATAATTGTGAATATTTTAATGAAGATGATAGTCCAGTTGGTCAAGCTGGACATTTATTACGAACATTTTTTCAATCACAATGGACGAAACAATTCGGTTAGATTCCTTCTTCCTTTTTTTTTCTATGTGCCATTGTAAATACGAGAAAAAGAAAAAAACGTTTATGTTGAATCTCTCCTTTTTTTTCTGTTTTGTTTTTTTGTTTTTGGCTAGAATGAAAAAAAAAATATTCGAAAAAAAAACCGATTATTGTATTGTATATCTCAGATAAAGACTTATTATACGCGCTTTTTTGTTTTTCTATCTTGAGGTCAAGTAAACCAATCAATGATGAGGTCTTTTTCTTTCTTTTTTTTGGTTTTCTATCATTATACAGTATATTGTTTTGTATATCATCATCTATGCGGTCAGATCATTGGTGTTTTATTTGTATGTGTGCATGTGTGTGTGTCTAGTTGAAAAAAAAATTATTATTATGTGGTGGACATATAACGAAATGAGTATATATATATATTAAATTGTTTATTGTATTATTTAATAAGTAATATAATGACGTTCGATTTGAATTAAAATTGATGTTTATATCGTATGAAAAAAAACATAGATTTCATGCTCTTATTTGTTTAATATGGTTTTTGTTGGATCATAATTGTCTTAGTACGATCAATCTATTAGAAGAATGTATCGGATTGACGGAAAAGACATGAAAGAACAAATGTCAGGAAAAAAGGGAAAATGCCAAAGAGGACAAAAAATAGATGAAGTCTAAGTGATGAGAGTGAATATCAGCAGTGGCAGATCCAGGAGGAAATGAAGACAATTGTCGCCTTCCACTTTGAAAGTTATATTTGCTGTACCCTAAGTATGTACCTTTATATTTCTATGAAATTCATAGAGACAAATAGTGAGGTTTTTACGTGTTATTATTTGTATCAAATATTCTTTCTCTCGTGAGATATGACTTCCATTTCTGTAAGATAGCTGATAAGCGTTTGTAGAGTTTAACATTGAGATTATCAACGGTCATGTTACTAGTTTATTTGTGCTCGTACATTCCATACTCAATAAATATGGGATTTCATAAAAAGATCTACGTAATTCAATTTCTGGGTCACGTAGATATGAATGTGTGAATGAGTGGAAGTTTGTGAGTCAAGTAAAAAGCGTAGACCTCCATCTCACAAAACATGAAATTGAAATTTGTAAACTTAACTTTTTCTTTTTTATTGTCTTTTTTTTCATATGATCGAACAAAATTCTTGTTGTTGTTAACATTATTTTAAAAAAATTTCATTTCCGACTATTTCCTCTTTTTTCTGCTTTTTTCATTCGACTTTTTCATTTTTTCTATTTTTCTCTGCGGCATTTTCCACTAAACCCAAATGCATAAGATGAAAACATATTGATGCTATATAGAAAATTCTAATAAAGTTATGCGTATATCTGTAGTGTTTTCAATAGTAATAAATATTTTAATTTTTTACTTCTTAGTGCTAATCCAACAGAGTTGATGTTAATACAATCAAAGGAATGGTCGATGCAGATACTGATTATGGCATGGCTATAGTTAGATTTGAGTGAATTTATTTCCAATTTTAAATCACCCATTTTCTATTGTTTTAAGGCCGCGCTCAGGTGAAGGACCATAACAAAAGCTATAGGTGTTTATCTTTTATTGATGAGAAATTATGTAAAAGCATGCGTAGGATGCTTTTTGGTTGGCTACTAGTTCTAATAAAATTCTTAACATGAAGATCGTGCTATTTATGACTTTATATTAAAAATAAAATGATTTTAGGAAAACCATTTTTATATAATCCACTACGAATGGAAGAATCAAAAATGGTCCTCGTTGTTATGAAAAATGTTACTTTCACATCTCTAATCAACAAATTTTTAAAAACTACTTTAGGTATAGATGTATATATGAACCTGACAAACATCAGAATAATACGCTTGTATAACCGAATAAAATGAAGAAAAGAACGATTTTTGTCACTTTTTTGAAAAAAAAATGTTTCTCTAACACAAAAATTCTAGCCAAGGAATGATTGAAAGAAGTTTAATTTTTTTACGAGTTTGTAGTATGCTGAAGACTCTACATAATATTCGGGGATCGATACTTTATTATTTCAAATCGATAATTTCTATGAATAAGTCAAAAATAAACCAGAAAGAGATTAAGGGCTACTATAGCTATGACACAGAGAGCAGTTTTTATTGATTCATATCTTAAAATATACTTTTCAAATCCATTCAAACAATCAAACGTATATGCTAGTCTGTTCTTGTGAATGAAAATTCGAATCGTTGTTAGTTTAAATTATAGCCTACTGATAAAATTTAAATATTGAGAATATGTTTTAGATCTACTCATAAGGTCAAAGAGTATAATGATAAGATGAAAAACAATTATCTACTAGACCTATGATAATGTCATACTAGTTTCAATCGTTAGAGTGGTTTAAAAGTTCTTTGAATAAGAATTATCGGAAAAATTCATCTCAACTTATGAGCTTGGACTATCACAGATTTGTTATCTAATTCGAGTACATCTGAGTAATGAAATAAGAGCATGTATTTCAGTAATATTAGTTGATCGAACTTATTTTCTAATAAAAATAAGTACTGATATAGGCTTACAAATTGAATAATGGTTCAATCTATTTCTCATGAAGAATTCGACACTTGAATGTAATCAAGTTATCCAATCTTCTAATTTGAAATAATCACTTTAATCCATGATATTTACTTCAGTTTTCTATTTGATAAATGTAAAAATCTACTTCATTCTTTACAATTAATAGGAAATTAAAAGTTTTGTTGTGTAGAATATACCTCTAAAAGTTCATAAATATTATGCATCAAAATTTTTCCAACTACAAATGATGTTTCTAAGTATTCACGATGCAGATAGCTTTATGAAAAAATCAATGAACCTTGAGAGTATATATCAACGAACTTTCACTAACAAATGGCTTGTAGATTCGTCAGATAGTTCTGTAACAAAAATCATTCTTCATCGCATTATATTAACATCAACTCAAGAAATCATTACTTCACGACAAATGAAAATAAATTAGTGAAACTACTGATGAAATACCACAGAATGAAATATGTATTTTGCAAATAAAAGTTCTGGTAAACTAGTATAATCATAATGCACACGCTAAATCATGGTTGAAAGAATAAAATCTGAGTTTATATTACTGTGTTTAATGTTGCCTGTCACTGAAATAAGATTAATTTTATTTATTTGTTGTTTTCTTTTCGTTATAGTCCTGTAATAAGTTTTAATACTTGTATTTTTTCATCATCGGAACGGTTCTACTACTATTGAAGATTTGCTTTCATTTAAACTCTATATTTTGATAGCAAGTGATGATTAGTTGTCGAGTCCTTTTTTTTCTCTTAATTTAAACTGTATAAAATTTAATCAGTAGCCGATTTTTTTTATTTAATAAAGTATTCTCTTAGATCTTCATGTTTACAAAACCAATAACATGTTGAAAAGAAAACAAAAACATCTGATTATTTTTCATATGCCATAGTACAAGTAATATTTTTGCGTTCAACTTCAATTAAACGAAATAATTGAGCTTGTTGTTTATTCTTTGCACATGCACATAAATGTGAATTTTGATTGTTAACATAATAAAAACCAGTTGATAAACGTGATTGAAAAATAATAGTTGAATTTGTTTTAATACATGTTGATTTATTATCAATTTGAATTATTTTCAAATATCGATTAACATGTTCTTTACCATATTTCATTCGAAATAATTTTTCATTTGATAGATAAAATTCAGTTCTATTAGCATCAATTAATAAAATATATTGTTCGGATCTTAAACATCGATGTCGACGTGGTGTACCATTATTTGTTAAAATAAATAAAGAACCTGTTTGATTTGTTGATGTGCCTATTCGTAGTTCACGATCAACAATAATAACTGGTAAATTTGTATCAACAGTTAGAAATTTAACATATGTTAAAACACCTGATGGTCTATATGACCATTGTTGTTTACTTTGATTAAAAAAACCAATAACTGGATAATGATCGGACAATTCTAATAAAGGAATATTACGTGTATTATAAAATAAATGATTTTGACCAAGTAAATGCCATTGTTTAGATGCCATTCGATCTGTTATAAGATTATACCAAAAAGTATGTTTTGGTGTATGATTTTTATGTATTAAAACATAATCTAATAATTGATTTGCATGTTTTGAATTAGTCATTGCATTAAATGAACTATCCCAACTGCATGGTATACTTGATGGATATAAATATTGTTCATGAACATTTAATATTTTAAGCATTTTTTCATATTGTTTCACATTATATTTATTAATATTAAAATCACCAAGTATAAAAACAAGTTCATCAGAAGAAATATTTCTTAATTGAAGAAAATTATTTAATTTATACATTTGTTTTTCACGTATTTTATCTTCACCATATAAATAACAACCACGATGATCATTTGGTTGTAAATGTGTTCCAAACACATGTATAGGATGTTTATATTTACCATATAAAATTTTAGCATAAACAAAACCAGTTCGAACAAAATTATGTGCACTACATGAATGTTCATAAAAATATTGTACAGCATAAATAATTGGCCATCTACTTAAAATTGTAACACCACCACTAACAAATTTTAATGAACTAGAACTGATATGATCATTCCATGTTTCATTCCATTCATCTTTATCATCTTCTTCACCAAGTATTGGTGTACTATAAGGATATGTTTCACTTAATGCATTAAGTAATATTTCACTTGGTTTTGTTTGAAAAACTTCTTGTAAACAAAGTATATCAGTTGAACGAAGAAATTTGGCTTTAGTTAATAAATGAGCACGAGTTATTTGATCACGTTCAAAGACAAGTATACTTGGTAAAAGCATAACATTATAACTCATTAATGTTATTTGATAATGATCATTATTAGCTTGACAACCAATTAGAATTACAAGTAGAAACAATTGTTTCATCTTTGAAAACGAAACAAAAAAAAAAAAAAAAAAGAAGAAAACAAAAGAAAAGAAACAACTGATCTTTCTTCTTATCATTTAACATTTTCTTAAAACGAAATGTTAAATTTGATAATAAGAATGTCAAAAATTTTGTTTTTGTATTATTGTTATATTAAATTATTATTATACTTTTGACATTATTATTAACATAGACAAGTTATATAAATATATAATAAAGTTTATATATAGATATTTCGTTTTTACGGTTTTTATCGCATTGAATTTCTAATTGTAAACTTTGATAATTTGAGTGCAAATGCATTAAGATATGTATGTATGAATTGTATAGTGTATCGTAACAATAATCGATGACACGCTATTTGGTTTAAGTCGGATCATTATATAGGCTTTGCTCAACCAATGATCATGCGAGAATGAATTCTTTAAATAAATGACTAATCATGACGATACGTAAAGGCTTGTTATCTCCATTTAATCTAATGAATCATCAACGAATCCGAATCCAAGTGAGAAATCGTTGAATTGAAGACTATCCATCTAAATGATGATATACAAAAGACAAATATCTTTGTTTATTTGATAGATGCATGTATTCTTATATATTGCTGTACTTGATCTTGATTAAAAGTTTCAATTTCATATAAGGTGAATCACAAATTCTGACAACACGAAATGGCAAAAATATTTTTAATTTTATTTTAACAAAATTTCATCGTTTCTTAGAATTTATCAAATAGTTTTTTTTTTAACTCGGCTTCTAGACTATTTTTAATTATCTGGGAAATCGCATAAGTCAATGAGTTTTCATTTTATATTTGATCAGATAAATTACGCTTGCTATAATCATTTAGGCCAAAGATTATGTCGTGCAGGATCTGATGAAAACGATGGATACGGCATTTAATTAATACCGTTTTATATTAAATAATTGATAATATCTGGATGAATTTGAGATCGATCATTATCATGAAATAATTTTATACCTTGTGCATCTGATAATAACTTTTCTTGTTTTCATATACTATAGGAAAACGGTCATTTTATTAAAAAAAATAAAGAAAACAAAGTTTTTAATTCAAATCTACTTCGGCAAATGGTAGTTGTTTGTGATTCACCTTTATTAATCCATCTTACATTAGTTGACTTGCGTTTAATCTGTTTATGATAAATTTATGTCCTTTTATTTATAATAATATTACATAATCACCATGATCCATCACGATGTTTCATCAAATTTTCAGGATAAAGTCTGATTCGCTCTTGCTTTTGTTCATCATTAAGTTGATGAGACACCTAATGTCATGTAATTTTTCTTATCTGTAGACAATCGTGGATAATTTTTCTATTGTGCCACAAGAGAGAGTAGTCTCAATTGTAATATCATCATATGTTGAATGTCGATCATTGCTGATAATTTTTCCTATCAGTTCAATACTTACATCTATCAGCTACGAAACTAAGCGATCATATTGAAGATTATCATTGATATCTTTTCTTCCTTTATCAACACGCTTCGCCCTAGAGATATCATAATATTCATACGATGAGTAACGACGAACTACAAATCACGATATCCAACAAAACAGATACTCATACATCTATTAAGTTAGGTATTCATCTCATTATGTTATTTCGAATTCATTCAAGATCATAAGTGTAGCAGCATATGAATACTTCGAGTTCATAAGGTGAATATTGTGTTATCTATGTTTTGGATCTCAGTACCCGAATTATGAATGTTATGACATTCCTCCTTATATTTTAACTGATTGATAAAATTGCGAACAACGATGTCAGAACTTTTGGTTAGAACTAAGTATTACTCACTTTATTCTATTGAATGAAAACATAGCTGTAATTATCGATATTTCAGAAAAAATAAAAACTACCTATAATTTGAAATGTTCTAAATTTCTAGGTGTCATATTTTATCGATCTATTCGATGTCATGAGCGTATTGAGATGATAAGAAGATAATGATAAAAATTTTTCATCTTTTAAATGTGATTTATGTTAATGTATATTTAATCAGATAAAATTATATTTTCTTTTGATCATAGTGTCATTGCCAATGTTATAGATTATAATCAACACATGTCATTTGAAACGATCCGCTGCATTAACTCGTGAATATTTTACAAAAAAAAGCGAAAAAAAAATCAAACATATTGACCTTTAATCAAAGAGCGAAATAGTCTAAAACGTTTATGACTTGAACATCGTTCAGTTTTATGTCAAAGTATTATGTAAATAGTTTGCATAGAATTACAAAAAAACATTTTCAATGAATTTTATGTCATTTAAAAATATTTCGTTGCCCATTTAATATGATAATAATAGTAATTCATGATAATAGGTAGTCTTCAACTATACGAAATAAAATGTTTACATTTAACAACTGTTGATAACTCCTATTTAAAAATTTGTAGCTGAAAATAATAAAAAGTGTTAAATCTTTTTTCGTAAAGTCGTCAAATTCATAATTAGTAAGTTTTCTAGTGCAATTGAGAAATTAATAAAGTCATAAACGAACAAGTTTAAATTTAAACTCAATTATCGGATAAAATCGCATTTATATACAAAATAAATGATATCTATCTATAAAAACATTACTAATCTAAATAACAAAAAACATTCCTGTCTAAGCCAATACACATTATCTTATAGTTAAAATAAAAGACAGCAATCATTTGAATAATAATCTCGTTGTTGTCACCTAGGCATTTATACGTGTGTACAAACACATTCCTACGTTGATATATTATCACGTATTCAATCTTTCATTTTTGATTAAGTGTGCACATCAAATATATCATTCATTTCTTTTTTTTTTGTTCAACTTTATAGCGTAGTCTTCATCATCACGCTTCCTGACTTAAACTTAGAAAAGAAGAAGAGAAGAAATTACGCAAGACTTACCATACATTTGACCGGATACTCATAGCGTTCATATGTATGCATACATGTGTTTACATCACCTTTATATATACATATATATATATGTATAAATGTATATAGCTGTGTCACTTTTACTCGTCTTCACGTACAAAAAGAAACGTGAAGAATAAAAGCAAAACGAACATTATCACGGAAGTGATGAATTTTTAATTGACCGATAAAATACAAAAAGTTATTTCGACGAAATATGTTTGCTACCGCTGATTGTACAAATCATTACCCAGAACAAACAATATATGATAGTGAATGGACTGAAAATACTCGCACTGGAATATCATGGCTTAATTTATTAACATCACAACCAATTCCAGAAGAAACTGATAGTATTCATGATACTTGTACTCCTGTACAAAGTAATAGGCAAAGTAGTTGTTCATCATCATCAGTAGAAAGTTGTTATGTTGTTCTTGAAATTCAACGACGTCGTTCAGTTGATGAAACACCGAATCAGATTAAACAAGACCAAGATGAAGTACAAGACGAAGAATTAACAGAAAAAGAAAAAGAAAAAGAAGTATATGAAGATACACAAGAAGAAGAAGTGCAAGTAGAAGAAGAACAAATCCAAAAAGTGGTCGAAGAAGAAGAAGAAGAAGAAGAAGAAGAAGTAGAAGAAGAAGTAGAAGAAGAAATAGAAGAATTAAATTTTGCTCAAACAATTAGCAATGATAATCATAATGTACACTATGAACAGTTTGCTGTACCAATGGCAACAGAGGTAAAATTAAACGAATAAAATCTAACGAAAGAGGTCTAATAACTGATTAATCACTTGACTTGGAACTATGTGTATCGTGTAGAGCAAAGTGAGTTTTGGATTTCGTGAAAAAAGTTCAGGCTCTTAACTTATTGCTGCGTAAGTACTATAAATTTACGATAGTTTTCAAATGATGCCATGGTTAAATTTCATATAGATACAGGCTTTATTGAGAGTATTTTATTGTGAAAATTTCAAGTTTTTCATTCACTTCAATCTTGACATGAGAACATCGAATCTGCCGCTATACATGAGTGATGTAAAAAAGACACTTTCACAAATAGCCGAATCTTAAGATAAGAACAGCGACGAGAAATGAAACATGCACAACACCCTATTCTCGTTAAGGCTCTCTCACAACTCTTAAAAACTAATCTTGGAACAGGTACATTCAAATCGTGTAAAATTTTCAGCAATATATCTGGATATTTTCGAAAGATATTCAGCAAACATACATAACAAATTACTCGTTTGGAGACTGTGAGTTCTCTGTTAGTCTTCATTCTATACATTTAATTTGTTTCTTGGAAAGAGTGTGTTAGAAAACAGGGCATGGCAAAGGTTTTTTTTTTTTATTTTTACTTTTTAAGGGAAGAAAAGTTCATTTCTTGAAAAATAGCGTCCAAATCATCCAAGTAATCTTATATAATCGTAACAAGGGTTAGTTGAAAAAAGGACTCTGCCATGCCTTGCATTTTGACATGTTCTTTCAAAAGAAGAAAAGCCATTGGCTACAGTGGAGCTTCTTCAAGCATTCGGGAATACGCGATCAAATAAAAGATAAACAAAGAAAAAATGAAAAAGGTTTTCTGCTTTATCTGAAAAAGCTATATTTTTCAAGCAAAAAAAAGACAAAAACTTTTGGAAAAGTTAGGCGACAAATAAAAACTCATGTTATTTACAGAAGCTTACATCTTGGGGCATCTTTTCATGTATTTATCTGAATTTTCATCTTTTTCACGACTATTGACTTTTTTTCTAGGGAGTGGGACGGTTTAAGAACTGTTTCAGTACAAGGATTCAAGTCGAAATTCGAAAATCATTCCTTAAGGGTCAGACGTATTTTCACGATGTTCAGAACCCATTGAGATCTACATGATGCACGCAGTCCTAGGAAAAATAGTAATGTTTTTCTTTTATTTAGATACCTAGGGAAGCACATGTTGTTAAGCGTCAACAAGAAAAATTTATTGCTATTGAAGAATATGCTCAAGTGACTGAACCTATAATACAAGAAATGTCAAATGATATTCTTTTTGATAAAGCTAAAACATTGAGTCAGTTTACTAAACGGATGAAAGCAATGTCTTATTTATCAATAAAAGAACAACAAAATTATTCACCATCATTCGATGATGAATCATTGAATATTACAAAACTCAAAACAATACGAAAAATAAATGAATATTATCCAACAGCTATTTCAACTGTAACAGCTGAACAACAACTACCAACTATTCAATATTCAAATTTATCACGTTATTCAACAACAAGTCTTGATTCAATTGAAAATAAATCATTATCATCATCACCTATTCCGACACGAATAACAACAACATTTTCTAATTTATCATCTCAACGTACATCAAATTCAACTCAAATTCAACGAACAGGTCCAACAATGGGTACAACCACACTTGCACGTACATTTGCATTTGATCGTGCTTGTATGGAAAAATATGGTCGAGTACAAGAACAAGAAAATAAGCCTGTTGAAATTCCATTAAAATCAAATGGTGAAATTTTTATTAAAAAACAAATAGAATTATCTGACAAAAAAACCGGACATACGTATGTGTATATTTGAATAGATAAAAAGAAAGAACAGAATATATCTAATTTGATTATTTGTTTTAAAAAAATATTTTTCAGTGAACAACTTCTACGTCCAGAAAATACGATTAATTGTCGTTCATTTACTAATACTATCCCAACATCCTTCTATATCGGTGGTGAATCAAGTATGATTGATGAATTAGAATTTGAACATTGTTCAACAAATTCTACTTCGTTACCAATATCAAATAGTCTATCAAAAGCATCATCTATTATATGTTTAATGAAAAAATATGCTCGAACAGTTAAATCTGATTATCTTTTGTCACATAATAAAAGCAATACTGTTAATCTATCGTCAGAACCAAAATTACTTCAAGTAAAATATCTTGATGGTAGACTTCCATTAAATGATGAACAAGCTCGAGAATCACTTCGAAAAAATTCAACATTAACTGATTCAATAGCTAGTCGACTTAATCGATTTGGTTTACAAAATACGTCCTCAACACAAGATTTATCATCATCACCAACACCATCATTTTATGCATCGTATCGAAAACGAATGTTTAATCGTTTTCGATCTTATGTAGAAAACAATTTTATTCAACCACCACCATCATCAGTACCACAATCGAGACCATGGCAACATAAAACAATTAGTGAACTCTTAAGTGAAAAAAAATATGTAGTTAATCGTCATCGATGAGAAAGAACAAAAAACAAATACATACTATATTAATTTAAGTTTTATTTAATAATAAATAGATAGATGGTTATTATGGATATATATATACACACATATTTATATATGTCGTAGGCCAATCTAGAATCGAAACTAGGCTAATCCGAGATTGGTCTACGACATATATATATATATATATTAAAAAAAGAAAAGAAATTGCATTAATATTCTATTTAATATTGTTAAAATTAATCGACGATGATTGTCAGTCATATAACAAGAGTTTCATTAATATTAGGGTAATGAAGCATGATGACCTCCGTATTTTCTCAATATCTTCTTTAATTTTAACAGATTTGGACGGAACTGTTTTCTTTCGAAAGATTCAGGGTTTAGTTCTTTACACAACCATAAACAAATGAATGCCACAAAAATCAAAATAAAAATAAATTATAAAAAAGTTATTGTAGTAAGACTACAATAACGCAACGTTAGCAATTTTCAAGCACAAAATTCAATTCTCTTATGTTTATGTGTTCTCATATAAAGCTTCATATAGAGACAAGTTGCAACGAATTCTACTATCCGCTTATGTAAAGTCTCTAAAGCTCTATCTTATTAATATGCTCAAGAATTTTCATAATGAAACCATATTTCATAAAATAAGCATTGCTTGTTTTTCAAGTTTGAAAAAAATCCGTTTTTCTATTTGAAATAACGTTTATTTAGTCCTTATTTTATGCAATAAAGTTCCTTAATAAAAATTCTTGAACATAATAATCAGATACAGCTTTTGAAGTTCTATAAAGCGGACAGTACAAAGTGTCTACATCGTTCTAGATGAAAACACATAAATACAAGACAATTGTATTTTTGTTTTGAAGTGGTTGATGTTGTATGTCTGCAGTATTACGATAGCAGCTATTTTACTGGCTTTTATCTTTATAGCATACATTTCAATATGGTTATATAGATAAGCAAATGATGAATCGCTTGACAAAAATTCAGATCGAATCTTTAAAAACTAGAGAGGATATTGAGAAAATACGGAGGCCCTTCTTTATGGGCTATTCATTATAAGTATCTTGATAATAAAAACTTTTCTTTTCAATTAAATTAACTTAAGAAAATTAAACATGAAAAATATTTCGTAGCTTAACAAAACATCAATAAATAATTCATTTGTCATAATGTTTCAAACGTTGAATGAATGATTATTAAACTTATTTTTCGATTATCGAGTATCATCATCTATTTTCAAATTAATTAATGGAACTTCATTCTTAGGTAGAGATTGACCGGTTCGGATCTGTACCTTTCGAGCAGCTTTTTCTTTTATTTATGAAGAAAAACGCTTCCAGATAAAAAGAATCTTGGTTTTGTTACTGACGTGCCGCACTCAAAATAGAACAAAATGTTTTGGACAGTTCACTTTAAGAGCTGAACAGTTGAAATACATTAGTCTCTATCAGCGGAAATATTTGAAGAAATCTTTCGTTCATTTGATGTGAACTTTGAACCGGAAGCTAGTTGAACTCTATTTTTGAGTTTACTCAATTTTTTACCACTTCTTAATTCTTTGATTGTTCACACTGAAAATAAAAATTAAAAATGTTACGTCTTATCTACACAATCGAGCATGAATGCGGACAAACAATATAATGATTGTATCGACCTATTTTAGAACATCCTTTGCCATTTGCTAATAAGACAGGGTTTTTTTTGTCAAGAATGAAAAGTTCATTTCGAATCAAAACTATTTTGAATCATTTAGTTTGTTTTTTTTTTGATTCTATAAATGAATCTCTTATAAGATGATGCAGAACTGTTCATCATTAATAAACTTACTAATCGAAAAAAAAAGATAATCATGTACCTTATTTTACTGCTTATTCAACCAATCTTATCTAATCCGTACATTGAGCAAAGGTCAAAAGGACGCAATAGACTACTAAAATGAAGGTCGATGATGACATGATTGAAGACTGTAAGGCAAACAATATAATTTGCACATAATAGTATAAAAATAGAAATTTATTGCTTTGTGTAAATCGTTGACAAACAAAGCAACTTAAAAATATCAAGACAAACAGATACAATCTGATGTCTTCCATTACCCTAGAGAAAAAAGTCATCACAATCTAGTCTGAAATGACATGATTACAGGATAGATTTATGATAAAAAATTGATGTATTTGTATTGAATCGAAATTATTGATTGATGAATGCAATGACGGATACAACCTATGAGAAGAGTCAATGATAAATTATACTAATTCTTTTTTTATGTAAATAGATAATATAAAGTATCAAATTAAATCAAATATCGATTTGATACAGAAAATCTGTTTTAAATTACAAATATCGTCACATTGTTTTTATGAAACACGATCTAAAAGGTTTTTTGAAGTATAAGAGTTGAAATTCTGATCTCACAAGCCGTAACACACATTGCTTGTATACGATTATAAACCGTACGTCAATAGCATGTCTTGTTATAATAAATGAACTATTTTCTCATTGCATTGCTGGAGCATTAAGTAAAACAATGGTGAAGCAATATATTCCAAAATAGATAGAATAAAGCAATCTTTCTGAGATTAGCATCAGAAACTTGATAGTGTTTCACATTTTTATTCCATAAGGATTGCGCTAGCAGATTTTTTTTTTTCATCTCGGTACAAATTATTATAATTACAAAATTTCTTTCTGAAAAATATTTTTCTTATAAAAATAAATTGATCACGTTACAAAAGTTATAAAACATCTTTGAAAGATTATGCAACTGACTAGACATGTTCATTATCATCATACTCATTTGTACTAAGAAAAAACAAATGATAACCATCCATAGACACAAATCTTTTTTTCTCTTCGTAATCTACATTTGATAATTCACAGCAGTAAAACCTTGATAAAAATAGTATATGACAACCTGAAAGAAAACATATGGCCAATGAAAAGAGTCTTGTCTCAAGGCATGTTTATGAAGTATCATTGAGTATATTATAATTCTTTGTGCGTGGATTATGTCAATATATAATAGGTGTTTTTTTTTTACACGTGAAAACAATAGATTCATTGTTTAAACGGATTAAAAATAATTATATTCATAACAGACAGAGACTAAGCTGGGTTCTATAGCAAAATAGGGTCTACTTCTAATGATAAAAAGATTAAACTAAATCAATGACTCAAATTATTTCATGTGTTAAAAAAAAAATCCTAACGGTAATTCATTTTCCAGTTTGATAGATCTTTTTCATTAATAATGTAGAAAAGGAAATTAATTATTTCCTGTATTATAACAGAGAAAAATTAGCATATTCATTCAAAAAAAATAATAAAACCATACATAAATATATATAGAGTTCTATTGTTATAGATAATTAAATTTTCTTTTGTAGATTGTTTTTTAATAAAGATTTCTATTCTATTACTTTAATACAAATACATCAATTTGTTAAGAATATTTTTCGCGAGAGATGTTATCTTTCTTAGTGACTGGTCACAATATTTACATGATGAAAATATGCCCTTAAAATCCTTCATTTTTGATTAATTATTCATTATGCTTTCAAATTCAACGTCACATGAGATAAATATCAAATATTCGCACAATGTATTGTGTTTGATTACATTTTTGATAAGCAATATTTTGTCAAGAATGATACCTTCTTTGCTCTCTAATTAGATTTCGGATGGATATTCATATATGTCAGAAATGAAAAAAAACATGACGACAACACAATGAAATTTGTGTGTGCATGTGTACATGAGAGAGAAAAGTTAAATACAAACAACAGTAAAAGATATAACGACTACATTATGTTAGTTGAACATAATACAGCAAAGAAGCAAGAAGACTTGCCGTCTTCAATAGGCTTATCGAATGACTATTTACGAGCTTTTTTATGATGTACATTGCCAGTCGTATTTGGCATCGATGAGATATGTTCTGTTACAGATCGTTGTCGACTTGGTTCGCTTTGAGCAATTGTTGTAGACGGTATTAAATATTGAACAGCTGAGACAGATGAATCACTTAGTGCTTTTCCTCGATAATATGTAGGTTCAAGTATATTACTAAGTTTACCAGAATTAACTATTGGAATAGTATTTCTTTGTTCGAGATCATTAGATTTTTTTCTATTTGATTTTGAACGTGATGTTTTACGTTTATGATCATCCATTTCATTTGAACCATTATCATCTTTGATTTTTATTTCATTAGATTTCTATAAAAATAAGAATATTAAATTATTCAACGAGGAAAAATCAAAAAAAAAAAACAATACTTACATCAATTAAGTCTGTTTCAGATGATTTAATTGTTTCATTAATTCTTTCTTGTAATGCTAATTGTTGTTTTATATAATCCATTAAAGCTAAATGAGCAAATAAATATTGATCTTCTGTTTGTACACTACCAGCACGTTCTGTTCTCATTTTAAGTACTGTTGATGGTATATCAATACTTTTCTTTTCTAAATATCTTTTTATTCCAATATCAATTGCACAAAATGTTCCTGTACGTCCAATACCAGCTGAACAATGAAGAAGTATTGGTCCTTTCGTTGATGTTATTTGTCGATAATATTCAACTTTATCAAGAAATAATAAAGCATCTTTTGTATTGGATGGTATACCATGATCAGGCCATTTAAGATAATGTGCATGATAAATAACACGAGTTTCGGCATGATTTTTTTTTCTTAATAATAATGTTGTTATAATAAAACTTTCAAATTTTTCTGATTTTTCATTTTGTATTTGATATAGACCAGCATTGGTTATCTCTTTTGATTGTGTTGGCCAATATGGAAAACATTTCATAGTGCCTGATTCACGAATATTTGTTGTCATAACAATAATTGTTACATTTTCTTGCCAAACCATACGCCAAAAATCTTTAACTGTTGTTTGAAGTGGTCCTAAAATTAAATATTTTAAAATACAAAAAAAAAACAAGTCATTTTTCAGTTGTACCTTGAGTAAAAATATAAGCTTTTTCTTGATTATTATATCCAGTAACATAATTAGCATTAATAAAATCATGTTTTTCATCATCATCAGGTTGAAGTTTAACACGAGTTGATTCACCTGGTAAAACATCTCGATAACGAGATTTATCAAGATTTCGTTCTTCTCTATACAAAAAAAAAACCAATTTTATTGAAGAGTTTCTTTATACCTCTTATTACTTTGCTGCATGTGTATCTTTAGCTGGTGGATTGGGTAACTTACGAAATTCTTGTCGAATTTCTGATTGCGTTTTAGCTAAAAATTCTATTGCATTGAATGGTTTATATAAATTATTTGTTGTTCGTTTAATATCACGTTTAAGAACACCATGTTCACAATTTTCACTTTCACTCATACTAATTTTTGTTGAAAAATCAACATTTTCTTGATGATTAATTAATGAAGAAAATGTATTTTCATTTAATATTGATGATTTTGTTGATTGTGATTGACTAAGATTTGAAGAAAAAAAAAATTAATAAATAGAACAAAAATAAAACAAAATCAAAAATAATTTATGTGCAAATATATATGCGAGATATAATTAACTATGGTATTTCTGTTTTTTTTACCTTGACAAATTACGCGCTCTATTCAGTTTTTGATTATTAGAATATTGCCATTGACCAGAATGACGAGAATGACGATGTCTATGATGGTAGTCAGAAAAATAAGCAGCATCATCATCATTGTATTTTAATGATGAAGAATATTGATCACGTGTAGGTGAAATATATGGCATTGGCGTTAATAATGAAGATGATGGATATTCAGTATAAGAATAATACTTAGGTTGTAGAGGATATTGACGAATGACTGGAAATGGATAGATAGATGAGGGCATTTGGGAAGGATAAGTGTTCATAGTTGAGAGAAATACTAAGTTAATCGATAATGACGACAATAAGTAGAGAAAGAAAAAAAGGAACTAATAGTTACTAAATGAATAGAGCGACGAGCAAAATGAGAGTGTGGGTGTGCTTGAGGTAGTGGAGCATGGACAGGAAAGAAAGAGAGAAAAGAAGACGCCTCTCATTTTCTCTTTCCCTTTTTTTCTTTCTGTCTACCTATCCTCTAATACATATATACGCTAGTCTATGTTGATGACACTCATCAGGGATGAATATATAATGGAGATAAACTTGTCAGATCAATGACATAAAACAAAAACATTGTACACCTGTGTACCTACAATCGATTTATCAAACTTATTTTAATGATACATTAGATAAATCCGATCTAAATTTTAACACATATTTCAATAAATACGTCTTCATACCATGTCATTTCGCGTTGATTTTTACGTGCCATTGTCACAAAAAAATAACAAGAGAAAGATATTAGTAATCGACAGTAAGAATATTTTATGTCTGCTGACATGTGTGTGTCTTTTCTGTTACTAGGTGTTTTTTTTTTCTTCTTTCTATTTTTCTATTGTATGCTTTTCAGCCCACGTACGACTCTAATGCGAATGAAAAAGATTATTTTTTTCGACGACATAAAAACAAAAACGAATTAATTGATTATTTACTCGAAAGATATTTCTTGTGGTATGTAAGTTAATGAGTTCATAATTGATGGTTCTTCTTGAATAATACTTTCATTCGATCGTCGTCGTTTATCACTGTCGCTGGAAGACGATGATTCACGTTTCCGTACACGCACTTTTGATAATGATGATGATGATGATGATTCATGATGACGTCTTAATGCGACAATAGCTACTAATGATCTTGGTGATGTTGTCGATACTGTTGTTGAAGATAATGCTGATGTTGTTTCTTGGTTTTGATGATGATGATGATGATCAGTATTATAAAATATAATATTACTTGTAGCTTTTGTTGTTACAGGCTGACAATCCAATGAATAATATGAATGACATATTGATTGAGAATCAGTTACTGTTGATAAACATGTTTGATAACGAATATTACCATCAAGTGTTGGATCCAATGAACCACCCAATGATATTGGAATATCATCTAATGAATAACCATTATGTGTTATAAGTACGTCACGCATTTGATCCGGTGTATACATTGTTACCTAAAATATTACATGAGAATATAATTTAATAGAATTTCAATATATGAATGAAAATATATGTGTAAATAGTGAATATAACGAACTATAGACACTAAAAGACAAGAACATGCGTGCAATAATGTGATACAAACATATTCTACATAAAATATTCTTTTTGTTAAGTTAATACTCATTTCATGTTATTCTCACCCTATCACGCAGTTTTCGACTTAAAAAAATTGAGAGTACCTTAAAGGCTATCTTGAACCATTTTGGTGCTGAAATAATATATATATTCTTTACCATGGCTGGATAATTACCCTATATTAAAAAACAAACAAAAAAAAATATTCTATTTAATATGAACCAAAAGCAAAATAACTTACTTGTAGAAGCTTGAGAATTTTCCTACAAAGATTCTTATCAAATTGAAATGCTGAACAATTTTGCATATCATAAATAAAATTTAAACCACTACTTTGAATTTCCACACTAAAACAAATAATAAAATAAATTATAAATTAATTTTTTTTTTTTTTGTTTTGAAATTAACCTTTCAGTGGCAACATCAAGTTGACAAATTAATGCTTGTAACGAAACTAACTCTCGATCTTGTTGTGAAAGTGAATTTGTTGATGTAATATCAATAAGATGTGCTGCTGTAAAATAAACATTCAATGGTTGATTTGGTAATTGTTGCTAATAATGAAATTAGAGCAAAATATATATATCATATCAATAGAATTATTTAATACATACCAAAGAAAAAAATTTATTCGATTGAATTTCACGTATAAGATGAGGATTATTAATCCATATACGATCGAGGTTTTCAGTTTTACGAACATTCTAATGAACAAAAAAGAAAAGAAAATTAAGAAATGAATTTTTCCATTAATACTCAACACTAACTTCATGTGCTCTATACAAATTAATTGCTCGATTAACATCAAATTTCATTGGAATTAAAAATTTCATTGCTATTTTCCATTTAACACGTGCTTCATCCGTTGATGAATTTACTGGCCAACCCATACGTTTAAGAAAATTTTCAGTTTCCTGCGAAACAAACACAAATAATATTTGTCACAAAAAATAATTAATTTATTTGTTTACGGATCGAACAAGCTCATGAACATCATATTCGATAATCATACAGGGACTACACGGCATTATGCTATACTATAACGTAGTAAACTTCTATGACACTTTTTATAGACCACATTAGATTACAGTCGCCGAAAAGAAAATTTATTCTTAACCAAACATCACCGACGTCTGCCGTTTTTTTCCGCGAAAAACTCAGTCAAATTTTGTCGGCTTTTATTATTTAACAGAACATAAAATTTGACGCTCTTCTTTATCCTAGAAAGGCCTACTGTACCGTAGAATGTGGTTTCTTCTCAAACATAAAAGAGATAACGTATGCAAAAAAAATTAATCTATTTTTGTCAGATTTTATAAATACATAAAATGAAACAATGATTATCGATTTGATAAGTTTTTTTTTTTCGTAGAATTGATCTAAATTGAAATGATTTTCTGAAAATTATTCCTTTTGAAAAATTTTCTACTAAAGTATATAATAACCTTCTAGCTGAATTTTAAGAAAATAATTATAATTATTAATAATAATTATACACAAATAAAGCTTATTAAAAATCATCGAAGAAAACGGTAAAAGACTTCGAAATATTAATTTTAATTTTATTTTTAGAAGTCTTGAGCTAATTAATGGCAGATTAATCACAAAATGTAATTTGAAGAAATTGAATATAATTAAAGATTTACTGTACTCTCGAAAATGAAGTAAATAGACAAATATTCACAGCTACAAAATCTAATCCAATATATTTTTCTGAATTACGTTTAATGAAAATGTTTTTTGAACCCATTTTTTCAGTTCAACAAAGCAGAATATTAACAATTGCACTTCAAAATTAAAGACACGTTACTCTCTTCCTTGAAATTTCTAAGATTCTTTATCAGAAAGAAAACCTCACCTAGTAGCACATTATATTGATATCCTCTTTAATTTAATTTCGATTTTCAAGAGTAATAATGTTTTTTGACATGCATATGCAGACACACACCCTAATACTTTCTCTATCGTATATACATACACGAGTTGATTGTGTATACAATGTTCGATCGCTCACATTGTCACTTAATGGACGATATTTTAGAAGACTGACCGATGGTTTATCATGTACATGATTACCACCTATAGCATTATTTGTTTGTCCTTCAATCACAGCATTTACTGCAGATGATGTTTTGAAAGGTTTCATAGCAACTGATCGAATTAAAGATAAGAAATCATTAGAAGTTGAGTGTCGATTCTGGATGGAATTAGTGTTGGTAGAATTTGAAGGCGCACTTGTTGAAACAGCCTGTTTCAAGTGTGGAGTACTAATTGGTCTAGGTCTTGATCTTGTTTCAATTAATGGTATTGTCGACCCTGTTGTTGAATAACGTTTTATATCTATGGGTATTCGACGGCTAACGGGTTCATAGAGAGAACATTGGCTTGTAAAACGAGTTTCGTCTATTACATCAGTAGCCATAATAGTTTTGTTCTTGGTTTCTATCTGTCGTTTACTTTATGATTTGCACCTTTTTTTCAGTTTTTCTTTTAATGTTAGACAATTAAGAGAAAACGATTGAGACAAGGTAAGAAAAAGCAAGGCAAGCGTAACGTAATGAAAAAAAGAAGGTGTATATATAAATAGATACACGTTTCTTTTGCGTACAACGTTTTGTGCTTTCCGTTGGAAGAGAAAAAAGGTTCAAGTATAGGAAGCAGACCGATTCATAATACGACGACGAAAAACACGTTGTTTATTTCGACTTTGACTTGCTCGTTCTCTTGTCCTGTGTTATTTTTCTTTCTCGTCACAGGTGAAAGAAAAAAAATTCGAGTCGATAAAAATGTTCTTTTTCTCTGTCTCTCTCTCTCTTTTTCTTCATTCTTTACTATTGTATATAGCTCAAATTTCTCTTGTTCCAGTATGCTATTTTTTTTTCACCCCATTGTGCCCGATTGCATGCTCACATGCGTGCACACAATGAAGTGTCTAGGTGTTCATTTTTTTTTGAAGCTCTCATTAGAAAAGATAGATTTCTTTGTATCATATTTTTTTTTTGTGCTTATCAAATGAAATGAGTTTTATTGAGTCACATGAAAAAAAAATTTTAATTGAATAAATAAAACAGGAGATAATTTTCTATTATTTTTTTCACACATCAAATTGATTAATGATAATTGATTATGAATAAAAATAAAAACAGAATAAATAGGCACTTTCCTATCTGATCTAATTTTCTAATTTATGTTATTGGTAATCTATACTGACGTCACTGATGGTACGCGAATCAATCGATATCGTTAATGGTATTCCGACCATTTTTTTTTGTTTTTCTCTTATTAGTAATAGATTCTTTAAAAAAATTTTGTTATTTATTGACACTAACTAGATCAAAATAATGATGATTCGAAAGCATCATACATTGAGGATCAGCAAGTAGAATAATTAAGAAAACTGAAATATTCATTAATCAATGGGCATGTTTATTTTGTTAGTGTCACGCATTTGCCCTTCATGTTTATTAACCAAAAAAAAAAAAAAGAGTAATGCTGATGTTTAATATACATAAATGAGTCTTCAGTTTGACCGATTGAACTCTGCCATAGGCGGAAAAGGATAATCAAGACAAGAGGAAGAAGAGTACTTTGACTTCTTTCTTATATTATATGAAGATGGAAGTGTTAAGTCTATATAACATGACATAACTATGAATACAAAAAAAAAAGAATTTTTCCGACAGCATTTATTTAATAAACTTACGTCTCTTTGTTCTGGTCGAATGTCCATAACAACTTCAATGTATCAATCTAGAATACAAATGAAAGACGTAATAATAATAACAATAGCAAATAAACATTTTCAAAAAAAAAAAAATCTGCCCGCCATTTAACACCAATCGTCATTTTGAAAAAAACGAATCGACGATATATTTTTTTTTCATCATCAAAAATGTTTTTCTGTTGATTTTTATGTTTTTGGTATTTATTAAGCATTGACACGTCTTTTCTATTTATAATTTTATTTATTTATGGCTAATAGTAATCATGATAGTCACCATCGATTATATAATACATCAATAATAAGTTCTGATCAAATTCAACATGGATCATTGAAAATTTTAAAAAATGAATTTTCTGATTTAATTAAAGATCCACCTGAAGGATTTATTGTTGAACCTGATCAAAAGGATTTTTTTACTTGGCATGTTGGGATATTCGGTGCACCAGATACACTTTTTGCTGGTGGTTATTATAAAGCTATACTTAAATTTCCTTTTGATTATCCTTATCGACCACCAACATTAAAATTTCTTTCTGATATATGGCATCCAAATGTTTATCCCGATGGAAATATATGTATATCTATTTTACATGAACCAGGTGAAGATGAACATAGTGGTGAAAAAGCTTGTGAACGATGGACTGTTGCACAAAATGTTCGATCTATTTTATTAAGTATAATATCAATGCTTAATGAACCTAATACATCATCACCAGCTAACATTGATGCTAGTATTGAATATCGAAAATATAAAGAAGATCCAATTAATCATCCAATATATAAAGAAAAAATCGAGTAAAAACTCAAATAATGTGACGACCTAATGTCTTATTTTGAAGAGGGGAAACACTGTTCAAAGCCACCATTCTGAGCTTGTTTATGATAGAGAATTTTTCTTTTCTTTTTTTAATAAGTTTTTCTTTTCGACGAAAAATTGAAAAGATTGAGGACTACTTCATAACTCAACTGTGGTTCTCTGGTGTTGTCTGCAAACATCTAACGATTTTGGCAAGTTTCTGCTCATCAAGTTCAATGGTAAATGTACAGTATTTAGCATCAATAGATAGAGAATTTTATACTCTATGTCTCAAAGATCTTTTCAAGGCTTCTAATGATGTCACTGAAGTACAGAAGGCTTGAAACTAATACTTACCGGTATCTTGTTTCGAATGCGTTTTCGAAACTGGTGTTTTCAAAAGTGAGCATGCTCTATGAGCACTTTAACAGTATATCATTGAGTATAGAACTTAAATTTGAAGATATACTAAACAACGAAAATCCTTCGATTGCCCTCAGCAGCATAGAACTGGGAGAAAGATTCATTCACGTTGTTTCTTTTTTCTAAAATTGTGAAACACTGTGACATGCAGGTCTTACTGCATATTTTTAACAATTGTTGTGTTTTTCTGACAGTCATAGTTCAATCGCTGACGATGAAGCTATCCTTCTTTCCGTGAACCTTTCTCGCCGAGTTATGATCTGTTTACTGGATTTTCAATCCATGTTTAGGTACTATTTGGAAGATCAGATAACGAAGCTTTGATCCAAAATGTTTGCTATAGATAGGTCTTATGACTCTTAGGATACCCAATAAGTTTCAATCGAAAAGAATGTTTCTTTATCAAACTGTTGAATTTTTGAGTGAGCTCGGTTTTTGTTACATATCTGTGACAATGGGCTATTGTTGGAAATTCCATATCTAAACAAAAGGACATATTTTTTTTGACTGAAACTTCTAGAATACTCTAAGAGCTATTAGACGTATCCATAAGCAAAGTTTTGGATCAAAAACTTCGTTATTCGATTTTCCGTGAAGTACCTAAAAATGGATGAAAAAACCATCAAACCGATCATCATACAGTGACAAATGTTCGTAGAGACAAACCCTTTTAGACTTTTGTTAGTCTCAGTGAGATCAGCCTGTGGGTCCAATATGAGCTGCAAATGGCGAGTGTTACTTGGGATAATTCGTGCATGAATAGCTGTGAATCTTTTTCAATTTTTCTGCGACAAGAGAAACCTATGTGAAGAAAAAGAATTGACAGTATTTTAGAATGAGAAATTCTCTATTGAATGAGCTTGGAATGATGTCTGTAAGACAAAAAAACTCAAAGTAACCCATTCTTTTTGAGCCAACCGTTACTTCAATTGAAGTAAAAAAAAAAAACAATATTCTTTTTTTTATCGTAGTCTTTTAACTGAGAAAAGTAAAACAATAGCAAAATTAGAAGGTATTGAAATTCCTCGTACAATAGAGGAATATACAAAAAGATTTGATAAAAAATTACCAATAACATCAATTGATGACATACAAAATTATTTAATTGATGATGATGATGAACAATCTGAAGATAATCAATCCAATGATAATTATTCTCAAAATTCTTGTGAAAATTTACGTATAAAATTAATAACAAATTCTGAAATTAAAATTGCTATGAAATCAATAACTAAACATAATAATAATAATAGTTGTGGTGACTGTGACCATCTTTTATATCGGAAAAAAATGAATTTATTTAATTAAAACAATGCTATTTGATGAATAGATACATAAAAGACAAAGACAAAAAAATAGTTAGTAGCGCTAAATAAAATGCCAGAAAATAAAAACAAAAAAAAAACTGGGATTGATAAGTCTAGATGATAAGATTCTCTATTAATTTATAATGTCATAAAAAGAGAAAAATATGAAGTCGAGCACAAAATCTAATGCAAACTGTTCTGATCAATAAATTGCGTCATATGTATAAAGCAAAAAAAAAAAAAAAACTAAATATTAAGGTCATCAGATCAATATAGTGCTGCTCGATTTCACAACAATATACGAGCAAACTCCTGAGAAATATATATAAGCTCAAACCCTTTTTTTTAGAATGGTTTTGCTTGCAATTGGAATATTTAAAATTATGGGAATAAGGATTTAAAAGGCAACAGAAAAAAAAATATATATGAACTCTAAAACTAAAGTCATTTAACACGTAAAATAGGTGTTTCTAAAAGTAGTTCACTGTCAGCAGATACAATTGGAATTTGGCCTGATTTATGATATGATATGAGATGTTGAATTGAATCAAATTCATAATCTTTGGTACGAATCTATATACAAGAATTTGAATATGATTTTTATTTCTATTGTACTTACAGCTCCTTCAGGATCAACAAGAAGTAAATGTTTAAAGTGACTTTGACAACGACCTGATAAAATAAATTGTCCAGGAATTTTTACACTTTCACGTACAAGAAAATCACCATTATGAGTTAATAAACGTTCAGCCTAGAAAATTCAGAATATATACATCACAGTTGATATGAGAATTTAGTTGGGGTCGAAAAGAAAAATGGCGAAACTACAAAAAGATTGAACATAGCTATGTCTCCAGGATGAATATGGATGAAAAAAAGACAAGAACTCATAGTCATACCCTTACGAAGAGACAACCGATCCGACTGATAATCCTCTTTTGAGCTCATATTTTGCTTACAGGTAAGAGTTTTACTGTAGATAAAAATTTCATTAGATATTTTTTCTTGAGTTATGATTATTTTACTGATCTTTAAGCATGTGTCGCAGTATATCACGAGAAAAAAAAATCGAACAAGGAGTTTTGCTGTGAAATTCTTTCTGACAATATCTCTCATGGTCCATATGATATGCTAAAAGTTTTAGCAGGAAAGGACGACGTTTTTTTTTTGGAGATATTGTATGTTCGATGACAGGACTCTTTTTCATACTCTTTTGTAAAAATAAAGTTTGTTTGGGACCATGTTATTTCAGATGGAGGACATTCGTTTGAATTGAAATTTCAAGTAAAAACTTCTTGAGACTTTTCTCGGGATATTTTACAATAGACTGGATATTGGGTAAAATGATTATAACTTGAAAAGGATAGGCTCAATGGGACGAGGCCTTTCAAGATTTTTATCTATATTTTGAGTCCTACCCATGAGGTCAAACAGAGATTATTAGTTTTTAATGGTTTTTGACTGGTTAAAAGAAACCAAACAAACAATTCTTTTAGTGTGTATGTTTCAGTTTTTTTTCTGATCGCTCTAACTCATTTGCTGCTAATTCGAAATAAAGGTGTTTTCTTTTGAAGTCATTTTAAGGTATCATATCTATTTTCTTTTGTTTGAATCAATTGTGATCGCATTTTTTTGTCAAGTTTTGTCATGTATTTTGTTTTCATTCTGATAATTTTAATCTAATCAGCAAAACAGATAGAAATAAAAAGTAGATTAATTAAAAATTCAATCCAAAAATTCATCAAGAATAATTATTTGGCATGTAACATCAGTTACACTGCTTACTCAACAAGTTTAACATTTCATTTTATTAGGGCTTATAACCATTCATCGTACTCTTATATCATAATTATAAGACACATACACGTGGTGCAATGCATCTTTAATTTTTAGAATGGTCACATCGGTCACCTGCTCATGTGAATAAATACTTTCAAAGAAATTCTTTTTTTTTGGAAAATTTCATTAATCATTCAACATCGCTATGCCTCAGCAGTGTATATATTCCATTGAACCGAACAAAATTAATCTACTTATTATTGTTCAGATCAAAAAGTGCGAGTTGTTTTCAACTAAAAACCTCAAGTAAACAGTAGAAATCCAATGGCTGGCTCTTCCCGGAATTTGAATAATTCGACTTTCAAGTTGTTATAATTTTTTCTGTCGGAAACTGACAGATCAAGACACTGAAATGATTGATCTAGATTTATATAAATATATAGAATAACAATGCAAATGTCTCTGTATTATCAAGTAAAATTTAAAATAGAACTAAATCATATTACTAAACAACAAATATTTTTGTTTTATACATATATGAAATCTTTTCCAATCTCATCTGTCACATATTTTCTTAATAGTCATTGCATAAATACTGAATCTTTTAATTTTAATTTTTTTTTTCTTTAAGAATTATATTACCTCTTCTCGACTAATCTTTCCATGAAACCAATTTTCTTTGTAAACATCTGAATCTTTCACAGTATTCCATCTACCTAAAAAAATAAAATTTAATTAAAAAACACTCAACTGTCATTCATAAGAATAATAACATTTATCTTTCGAACGAAACTTGATATAACAATTCAATAATTTGCATATATATTGTAATAAAAAGGCTCGTAGTCACTTATTCAAATGATTATTTTTTTTTTTTTAATTTTATGCATATTATTTAAATAACTTTTCTATAAATTTTTATATATATATATCAAATAATTTTTCTATATATATATATATATATATATATATATATATGCAGTGGTTATTGAAAAAGCAATTGAGAAACAATAGATTGTCTGCAATAGGAGAAGCTTAATGGGACGTGTTCATTATTCTTTCAACACATTTGAATGTCATATACCAAATATGTAACTATTTTTGTCCATGATAGCAAATACTTATCTGACAATGACCATGAACTATACAGCTTGACATAAGAAGAGTATGTCTACACTACTACTCATCAATAACCATTTACATATAAATAGAAAATCTATATATATATACCCTGTATTTCTTGTTGCTGATCATTGATATTGTTCGAAAGAAAACGATTTTGATTTTCATCTTGTTTCTATAACAAAAAAAAATGTAATTTTTCGAGTGTTCTCAAAAACCAAACAAAAAAAGTGAAATTTTACTCGTGAAAGTTGTCGATCATGATCAGATGATTTAAACGATCTAAACACAAAAATTCAAATAAAAAAAACATGACCTTGAAATTTAGTCTTGTATACCCATGTTGTTCATTGGTTTGTCGTTGTGTTTGCATATATTCATTATATCGTAGTTCAAAAGCTTGTCCAATAGTTGTTATAACATCTAATGACTCATTTGCTTCGCATGAAAGTACGTGACATGCCCGTTTATTCATATTATCTTTCGCTACATAAGCTATATAATCTTTTGTATCCTAAAATAAAAAAAAAACAACAAATCATAAATCAAATACAATAAATACACATATATATATATTCATACATGTTCACCAGCACTTGCAAATGAAATTCCTTCCATTCTATGTGAACAAAGTATTTGAGAATCATTTTTACGTTTAAGTACAAGTGCATCAGTACTAATTATTAGTTCAACAGGTGTATGACTATGTGTTAAATTCGCTTGTGTTGCAATCATTGATTGATCATTCGAAAATGCACCAGGCTAATTAAAATATGTTTTAATTCAAAAATTATTATAAACAAAATATTATCTAGTTACTTTACGTCGTTCTCGAAGTGTGACACCGGCTGCAGTGCATACTAAACGTATAGAGTCACGAGCAACTCGTGTACGACTATCAAAATCAAGTGATTTCATCGAACATAGTACTTCAACAGAACCAAGATACTTAAAAAAAAAATTTCAATAACCAATAAAATATAAATAACGTTATTACAATGACATTATAAGTGACGCCATGACCAGATAAAAGGTCTGTATCTGAATGTATCCAGCGTGTTTCTTCATCAGCATTGGCCATTTTGGATTGAGTTAAAATCATAAAAAATATCTAAAAAAAGAAACAATAAAAAAAATGACAAAAAGCAAATAAATTGGAGTCAACAAGCAAAATTGATAAAGACAAAAATTGACATCCTAATCTTTATAGTCTTCCTCTTCGTTCGTCAAGAGAGAAACAGAAAGAATGGATGGTTAACATACTTTCGAGTTATAAAAAATCATCCAATAGATGTCACACATTGATAAATATCTTATATTTCAAAAATGAATTAATCAATGGTTCTTTTTTAATCCTATGAAAAAAATGAACATAAAATAATAATAATAATAATAACAAAGAAGAAAATATTTAGTATTCTTTTAAAACAAAAATGTCTGAAGAACACGTTAGCTATGTTCCAAATCAGAGTGGAAGGTAACATTCGTTTTATCAATCAATTTCTTATCATTTCAATTCATTCTTCTGAACATTATAAAAAATCTTGATATGATAATTGATGCCGAGTATGAAATAAGTCTTTTCCTTTTTTCTTGTATTAGAATTCAAAAAATAATGAGAAATAATATTTAATTGTAAAATAATTCTATTAGTCTTGTGACATTGATCTATTTGAAAGCTTTATGAAACGCATATGCCAATGCTAAATTTGGCATTCATTGAATTTGATATTCGATTAACTCCAATCTAATACAAGTTTTGTACACACATGAAAAGAGAAATGTAAGTCATAATAAACTTCGACAGTCGTATATTAGTTAAACAATATTAAGAGCAAAGTCTTCTTATTGAAAAATTTCTTTTGATTTGAGACCATATGCATTATGTGAATCCATATGAACTATAAATACTTTTAAGGTATTCTTACAGAGGTGCTGCACTTATACGATCTTTTTAACTGAATGTGGGAACAACAGAAGAACTGATTTTCAAATTTAGACTTTAAACTTTGCATAGAGACAAGCCCTAACAAGAATAGTTTATGTGAATGTTTCACATCTGATCGCTGTTACTACCCTAAAATACAACTATGGTAAGAGCATGACTCATGTCTTGTACATATAAACTGGCAGACTTGAGATTCTTACTTCAGGATAGAAGCAAATTAAAAGACTTTAAATTTTCACAATAAAGTACTCTTCTTAAAGCCTGTCATTGTGCAAAGTTTCAAGTTGAAATATTAAAATTAGTTTTTTTTGTGGTAGTCCTGAGAGTGACGACGGTATTTATTTGAAAAAAGAATACCATGACAATTCAGTATCTTCGCAGCAATAAATCAAGAACTCGAATACTTATCAAGATATTGATAGTTCATTTGAATCTACATACTACGCATAGTCTACACTCAGAAAAAATTTATCAATTGGAGTAGTTTCCTCGTCAAAAAAAAATTCAAATTTTAGTTCATTTAAATCACCATGTACATTTTGAGAACAATATATAAAACAATTTACAGCATAAACTTAACCAATTCGTATCGATTTTAGACATGAACGAGCGATCTTAACCATGTCTAGTGTACATTTTCAATAGTAGGCATAAACGGATGGTTTACTTTATATATATATTATGAAATTGTCAGCATAAGTCTCGATGTGGGAAAAGCTAGGGTGAGCTAGTCCAACCCCCCTCCATTTTTGACAATTGTGCACTTCATCCTTGAAAATGAGATTGCTGAACGCTTTTGGATCATCCATGTTTGTGGGTGTCGTTTCGACAATCGTTTTTTATGCCCACTTTTTCTGACTATTTAACATATATTAATATATATATGCTGCAGACATCATCTTAGAATGTGGCTGATAGGTTCGATCATTGAAATGAAGATGGTCAAAAACAGGAATTGCCGATAGTCACGTTACCAGCAGTGACATCTTCAAAATGCAAATTATCGAATTTCGACGAAGACTATACTGACCTTTTTTTATGTTGCAAGTACAATTGTATTGAGCTGTTGTCAAAAAACTCTCTGCAGAATTTGAACAGATAGTTTTTCTTAAATCTTTTTTACTAGATTAACTGTCTGTCAATTTCTTTGCTCTAGCCATTTAGTAAAAACTATCGACAGCTCTGATTGATAGATAATGTAGAACTCGTTTATTGAACATAAGAAATACTCATGAAAATAAAATGAAATATCTTAGTGATTTTTCAATTATTGCTATATAATAATATCTTAGATTCGTTCGATATTCATATGCTCGGCAAACATCATCGAATCGATTTGTTGAACTCGGACGTTTCTTATATAACTTAACACGTGGAATCTTTCAATTTTTGAATCTAATACATTATTCAATAGCAACATTTAATAATATGTTATCATCATTACCTTTTTGTATACGTTATATGATTCATCTTATATTCACAATTTGTTTTCCATTTTACACAATCTATCAAACTTCTATTTTACTCATTAATCGAATTCATCGTATCACTTATCCAATTTATCGAGCAATGACATTAGTTACACGTCTATTTACTTTTTTTGTTACATTACCTATGCGTATTATTACATTTTTTACTACACAAATTCCTGTTTTATTAAGAAATCTACTTATATTATTAATACTTGCAGCTATTACGATTGGATTCATAGTTCTATTTTCGGATGGTAATCAATTTAATTATATTAAATCATATATACGAAATACTACAGATTGGATATTGAAACAGAGTTCAATGATTTGATTTATTAGAACTATTTTTTTTTGTTTAGACAGAACAAAACCAATGTATATATATGAGCAGGTACTCATTAAACGACAAAAAAAAAATAAATGTAGATATATAGGTATAGAAATAAATATGTCTGCATACATATCAAATGCCCATCGAAAATTTCTAAATTTTAGTTTTTTTATGACCGGTTCGGAAGATTATATGAAATAGAAATCGTGATTGTATCTGACGGGCATGACTCAGTTTATTTTTGATTTTGATTCATTTCCAAGGCAATTTAAACGGTAATTTTTCAGTGATAGTATTTAATGCCTCTGTTGCCATTTTAATTGGATCAAAACCTAAAGAATAAAGATGAAAATAAAATAGTTTAAACAAAATGATAAAACCAAGAAACATACTATCATCATCATCTGGTAAAGGAATTGGACCTTTTTTATCGGCTGTTAAACGTCCTTCACATGGTAGTGGAGCTGATTCCTCCTTTTTCTTAATATTATACTATAAAAAGAAAACAATAAGCAACATAAAAGATTGATTATTATTATTAATAGATAAATTATATAAAGACATTCAACGAAAAAATATCATGTAAGATTTTTTATGAAGATACTTATAGAGATACAGTAGACAAGCGATAAGGTTTCACTAATTGAAAATATCTATTAAAATTTTTTCAAGTACAATTATAAATCGAAATCATTCTAGCATGGAAAATTCTCATAATCAAAGTTGAGAAAAAGAAACAAAAAAAAATGTAGCGTGTCACAATCATTTCGTGACAATTCTAGATAAAAGAGTGCAAACTTCTATTAAATCGGTATATCTCAAAGGTTAACTTTAAATGATAAATCAAACGCTTTTGTTATTCATATCTAATAAAGATATTAATGAAATAGAACAACTCAGTTTAAACTAAAAAAAGATTTTCTAATTTTACTTTTTCTCTAATATTTTGTCGAACTTCTTCTCGTTGTCGTTCCATTTTTGCATATTTAGCGTTACGTTTTTCGTCTGCTTCACGTCGAGCTTCAGCAACCTAAAATAACCAATAAAAAACGACTTCATCAGTTTTTTAATACTTTAATAAATCTTATCAATCTCTTTAAGAGGTAATAGTTCAGAAAAAAAAAAGAAGATAAGTCTTTTCATTGTTGTCATTATCAAGTTACCTAATTATAATAAACTCACCGTTGGTGATTCAATCATACTCTTACGACGAGAATTTGTTGGTGTAGTGATTGGTGACGAAGGTGTAGACTTAGTAAATGGTGGTACAAGGGAAAAACGTCGAGTTTGTATTGGTGAGGCAGCTGATAGAAACAATGTATTAACACTGAGTTTGTCCATAGTTTTTCTTGTTTAATAAAAGAATAGTTTTTGTTTTATCAATGTAAAATGAATATTTGAAAAGACAAGAAGAATAAAAGAAAAGAAAGTATTAGAAATTGTAGGTGTACGCTATTGACGATGATGAATGAGTGCGAGGCTATATAAAATGTGTTTATATTAGAAAAAAAAGAGCCTACAGAGAATGCTATTCATTGAAGCTTCGTTTTAAAAAAAGTTACGAGAGAAAGAAAAGACAATTAAGATAAGATGAAGAGGACGGGAAACTAATAAAAAAGAATAAGGGAAATATAGGCGAGCTTCATCTTAGCTTGTAGGAAATCAATGTAATTTGTTAACTTGTCGATTAGAAAATTGAAGATTCATTCTTTTATTTTTGCGAGAACAGAAAAACTATTGACGAAGATTACATGTGTGAATGCTGCCGTGATGAGAGCTGGCTGTAAAAATCATAAATGATTCAACCAAGCAGAAATAACTCATCAAAAGCTTTCAATTGTAATTTACTTGTGAATAAAAATGAAAACAAATTAAAATAAAGTTGAACGGACTTCTGTTTCAGCTTTTTCCTATTTGTTACATAGAGAAAGTAATATTAATTTTTCAATAGATTTTAAAATCATAATCATAGTACTAATAATAATAGCCAACGACTGAGAAAAAAATATATATATATAATATCACATTGATAACTTTTTGTACCTCTGGATCTTCTTCATCATCACCACCACCACCACTACCATTACCACCATCCTTTTTCTCTCCGTCGCCGCCGGCTAATTCTATAATGTCAAAAAAAAAATCATTGATCAATTAAAAAAATAATAATTCACGAGGCAACTCACTTTTACTATCAGCCTTATTGCTCATGTCTGTTATATATGAGTCGATCGTAAACTGAACGAGTTTTTTCCTTCTTTTTTTTTCTCATAATATTAACCAACTAATCTATCTTTCTCTCTATCAACGTCTTTCCTCATCCTTGGTTTTTTTTCTCTATTTTCTCATTCCTCTTTAGAAGCTCAATGACATTGTTAATTCATTCGGATGTGAACATCATCGAATCAGCTCCCGAGTTACATAGAGAACATGTAGTCTTAAGTATAATACTATCACGTCGACTATTACAACAACTAGTATTTCAATGAGTGTCGTTGATGAGTAACTAGTAGATAGACAAGCAGTCAAGGAAAAAATATGAATTCGAGGTTGTTTGTCGCGTTACTCGTTTCCTGTCTTCAATTCTGTTGTGAATTTGAGTATATTTAAGAAGCAGATAGATGGAAAAACTAGATGAAGCGAATGAATGAAGAAGAATTATTGAAAACATATTTATTTCAGTCGACCGGTCAATCAACTCTAATCCTTCTTGTTGTAGAAATGCTTAACTCAATAATAAATATAAATATTTGATATCAAATATAAATCTATGTCTTTTTTGAAAATTATACCTTTAACTTTATCTAACTGCGAGCCCATCATTTGTTTCATGATGAATGAAGCCATAATGATATGTAAATTATACACAAATTAGTAAACGTGAGTAAAACCAATTTACACCTAGAAAACAAGGAAAAAAAACAAACCACTATAGTGATAATAGCATGTATTTTTTATCAAGGGAATCAACTAAAACTGATATGTCTATTTGAAGAAATGGAAACATATATCTTCGCTCATAACAACATTCATCTCGTTTTCCTTTCAACATCATTCTTTTTTTTCATTCTTCATCTCTTGCAATTACTATTCCTATGTCTGTCGCCGACAACTCGATAGTATCTTTCTTTCTAGCTTGCTTTTATTTCACTGTCATTTGAGTAAAGAACTATCCTACTCTTCTTTACTTCTTCGGCACATTCTACTAGCAATAATATAACTGTTAGTATGAGTGCATGTGCTTATGCATGATTCTTCTCTGATAGTTCCAATGAAAAAAAAAGATGCGACTCTAGCAGAAAAATGGATGATGACAAAAAAATTCATATATCAATTTTATATATATGTATATATCTGCGCTCAATATCATTATATACGCCGGCAAAAAAAACAAATCTGAGAAAACACTTTTCTGGTCTTGTACTTTTAGTGTAAGCGACACGACATCGATCAAAACAAGACAAGAATATATGAAGGCATCGATCTAATGGAACTATAGGAAAAAAAAACAAGCATTGAGATCTTTTTTTGTTTCATAAATATTCTTGCTGAGAATACCCCTAGATAATAGCGAGAAAAAAAATCAATTTTTAAGTCATTCACAGTTGAATACTAAGTTTGAATGAAACAAATCAAGAAATTTTCAACTAGAAAAAGGTCAATCGAGGGCTATATGTGCTCTTAATAAAAACAAAATGAAACCATCTTACACAAAAGAATACAAAGCAACTCAAAGGCTATGGTTGACATGTGTCAGTTTATAAGTCTGTTTCGTAGGTTTGTAAATCTACTTTGTTCTTATTCTTTTTATTTCATATCGTATTTAATCAACTTACGAGTTTTTTCGATGAATAAATTGCTTTATCTAAAGAAAGTTAAAATAGAAATTTTGACACACCTCGATCGCTCATAAAAATAATCAATATGATTTGCCGTTGATTTTCTTAGTCTTTGTTACAGTTAATGTATAGTCTTCTAGGAAAAAAGAAAGAAGCACGTTAAAATGCCAATGGAATGATTTCTTTAGGAAGCTTCCGGTCGATCAGATCGGAAGAGAGTGAGAGAGACAGAGAAAGAAATTGTGTGAAACATATTTGATAGTGATAAAACCGCTTTGCTGTGCTTCAATTCATCTTTTACTTCTCTGTTTCTGTCTTCGAATCTACATCATCCATTACAATGTCGTCGGCAATGATGTTACTATTATTCGATTCAAAAAGACTTTTTCTTCTTTTCTGTCTATCCTTAGATCTGCTTGTGTTGTTGGGTGACATGGGTATCGAATCCACTTATATATATATATATATATATACAGAATAGGAAAAGAGTAGTGAGCGGCAACATCACGAAGAACAAGTGATGACGTAGTAAGAGAGAAAAAAGAAAAAAATTGTAATGTATTCATAATTATTCCTCGATAAATTGGACTAGAAAAGAAAAAAAAATGAATTTTGTTTTTGTAGGATTGTTCTTTTGTGTTGTTGTTGTTACTTTTTTTTATTTAGGATTCTACCCAATAAAAACATTAAAAATTTAATAATTGATAACGCTATATTTTATATGGATAGAAATATTGTTTTATTTAATCAAAGCCTTCTACAGGCCATTTGAATTTTTTATGTAATGATTCTTGTCCACGAGCATATTTGCCATATTTTTCCAAAGTACAATTTTTATCTGCTGTTCGCCAACCAATTAGTCTATTTGTTGTTAATGGAATTGGTCTTGGAGATGGACTAATTGTCACGTCTTCATGATGTGATGTACCATTGATTGTTAAAGGAGATGGAACACTTGAAAGTAAAGCTCCTGATGATCGTTTGGGATCGTATGGTGAAGTCTATCAAATATTCAATTGATAATTAATTAAGAGAAATGTCAGCAAAAGAAAAAAATGAACGTATACTTGAAGTTGTGCTTCATTAAGAAAACCCCATCGTTTATCATAAAATCTTTGTGCTGTTTCAATTTTTGATATATGATCTTTCCTGTAGAAAATTTCAATGTAATATATAAATAACAAATGAATACGGTTTAATTAAATTACCAGATAAGGTCTCTGGCAACATAGGACCTTTTATCATTGTACTGATCAGTTGATTTTGTCGATGTTGTTGTTGCCATTGTATTCTTAAATATTTTAGACGAATATACCAACAATAGAATTGATGTAGAAACTGAGTAAAAGTAACCAAAAAGTAATAAAAAGAGAATTCTGAAAGGACAAATGAAAGAAAAAAATTATATAACATTTCAACAAAAACAAAAAAAAAAGAAAATAATGACAAGAATACTAAAACCTTTCAAAAGATGAAATCAAATGGAATTAAACAAAGAAAAAAAAGAATGTATGATTGAACAATAACAAAAAATATAAAAATCGAATAATCAATTTTTCATTAGATGTACCATTCGTAGAAATAAAAAAACAAAAAATCTAGTTCGTTCTCATTAAATACATAAGTGAGGTAAATAGTCATGTGAGCTATATTTATTTCTTAGTTAATATGGTACCATCTGGCTCCTTCTGTTGCCTTGTCTTTTATTCTTATCATTAAAGAATAAAATTGCAAGCTTAGCGTATTATTAGTAGTATTGAAAAAAATATCATAGAACTGTCGACACTATAAGCACAATGCATTTCAGTGAAGGTATTGGTTCTTGTATGCTATAATTTATTAAAATAATTATGACTCTTCATTGTGTCTGACGATTATTTCCATATACTTGTCTATTGATTAACAAAAGAAAAATGGGAGGAGAGAGCATAAATTTTAATGTTTTCACAGTCACTATAAGGCTTGTTGACATCGTCTACTGACAGTTTTCGATTTGTCTTATTATCATTACGGTTTCCGTCTTCATTGTTCTAAGGAAAATCATTGAAGGAAAAAAATCGACAGACACAGAGAAAGAACGAGAAAGAATGAAACAAAAATGTCAAAGAAAATAGAGAATGAAAAGCAACTGTGATAAATTAGATCGTTAGAAAAGTCACAGTCGACTATTAGCTCACTTAAATATTTATGAAATAAATGACGTCACAGTCAGACGATGATATATTTATTGATTCTCCAACTAATAAAGATTATGTGTTCTTTCAACCATCTTCACCTAAATCAATAACAAAAATGAAACGTTATCAAAAATTATCATGCAAAAAATTTTAGTTTTATGCATATATAAAATATATCATTCGATTTTCTTAATTTGATTTTTTTTTCTAATCTTTAGACGATACGACAAATTCAACAGTACGTTCAATTAAATCATCTGCAATGTCCCTAATAGAAAATGGCGATAATGATCGAAGTATATATGGAAATCGTAAACTAAGTCTACTTGATGAAAAAGCTTTACGTGAAGATGATACAACATTAATACGTGATCAACGTATTCAAACAATAAGTCGAAGTTATGAAGTTATTTTAGAGAGTATTGGCGAAGATCCATTAAGAGAAGGTAAAATTTCTTCAATTACATACATTATAATTTGAACTTCTTTTCATTTTTCATAGGACTTCTGAAAACACCAAAACGTGCTGCTGAAGTACGTAGGTTATTTTATGGATATTTTACTATGCATTTTCAGATTAGTTTTTTGGCATTTCTACATTTATAATAATAAAAATGCCTGTTATAATAGTGAATAAGTAATCAAACATAAAACCATTGTTAATTTTTTTTTACAATAAACGGTCAATTTATTTTCCGCTCTCGGAAATAACAACAATTTTGTTTTTAGTAGAAACACTAACTTCTATACACATTTTTATTTATACAAAATATGTGTCCTTAATCGTAAAATGGTTTGAATTCTAGAAATTAAGAAGGGAACATTTCTACGTGTCAAGTTGCTATTGAGATGAGATTATGGGCATCATATAGGTTCTAATGTGCTATGAATATCCTGAGAAGAGTTCGGGTTAATAGCTCATTAGTGTCGAGATACCGCATTGTTTAGCAAAACAACGTGTCCTTCCATCAGGGACTGGAGAAAAACTGGCTTTGGAATTTTAACATAAAACTTTGAACAGAGACAGCTCTTGACGAGAATAGCTTATTGTTAAAGGTTCAGATTTTTCGACTGTGCTTGTTCTGAAATGAGAACATGGAAATTTGCCGTTTTATATGAACGATTTCAAACACATACTTTTGCGACAGTCGTATCTTAGGATAGAAGTAATCGGCATAGTTGAAACTTTGGCATTAAACTATTCTCGTCAAGGTCTGTCTCTGTGCAAAGTTTCAAGTCAAAATTCGAATCTCATTTTTCTTAGTATTCCTGATGGAAGGAGACACGGCGTTCTGCTGAAAGATATAGTATTTCGGCCGTTCGAACTCTTTTCAGGATATTCTTAGTTCATAGAACCTATATCCTGTACATAGTCCCGACTCAAAAGCAATTAGACACTAAAATATACTTCTCATAAGTAGAGCCTGTCGAGCCTTAAATTTTCGGACCTGAATCCTAACCCGATCGCACTGTACTTTGATACTCAGAATGAAATTTTCGAATCGAAAACAGTAATGGGATCGGTTCATGTTTTTTTTTTGAAACCGAACCGATTCGAAAATCAAGGATGAAAAGAAGGTTTAAAAGCTTTTATTTTTTTCTAAGAATATTCCCCTAAAAACCTTTATTGAAGACATTTTTAAAACGTCATTAATAATTCTAAAAACAAACTAGAAATTTGTAGTAGAAATAATGTTAAGAACATGAGTATTTTCGTTTTCAGAATAAATGAAATTTTCGATGATAGAAGACTAATACATTTTCAATGGTTAGTCAATTTTTTTTTCTAATCAAGAGCCGTTCAAGGTATTTTTTGTCGTCGTTCAGTGCAGATATATAGGGACTACATTTTATATGATACGCTCATTTTATTAGAAAAACATTAAGTAATACCTTATAGTAATTATTTACTACCTTATTAAATTCAGTTTTACTCTCAACTTACAAGACTTATATGACAAAGAGCACCTAAAATTGAGAGAAATAATCTACTCATCATTGCAAAATGGACAATTTCAATGACATTTACAGGCTTTGCTTATCGATCTATTTCGAAATATCATTTAAGTGATATTTTCTTAACTTAAATGTTCATTGTTATATATTCCTTGAATGTTAAAAAGAAAGTAATGCTTTTGTCATCAGCTAAGAATTATTACAACACGACAATTAACTGATACTTATATATATATATATATATATGAGTGCTTCATACTGAAATGTAGTCTGTAAAAGGGCGCACTGAATGAAACTAATGAGTAGTTAAGTAAAATTAAGAAATTTGCTACATTTTCTTTATCCACTCAGAGTGAATATGTTTGTTACAGATCCATTTCTCTGTAACGAAACTTGATAATTTGTAAAATCTTCGGTTTAATTCAGCCGAAATTCAATTTTACTCGAATTATTATCTTTCCTTTTCTTTTTTCTATTACATATACATATACTGTCATACATAAATGAGAGAAATATATAAGTGAAATACAAGGAGATGAATAAGTGTCCTCTACTCCAGCCTAGACCATTTTATATAAGGAAGATGACGTCCAAAGTGTTCTTTTATTAGAATGCCCTTACATTTAGAACAGAAGAAAAGTGATAATTTATTGAAATTGTCACGACCGGATGGGAAAGTAGAAGAGAAAAGAAAAGAGGGAGAGAGAAATAAGAGGGGAAAAGAATAAGAAATAAAGATGTATGTAAGAGCACTCTGCCTAGGTTAAATATATTTAAATATATATTTGGATGGCAATCGGTTCCAAATATTTGGAACCAAATCGAACCGAAAAAATTTCAAACCGAACTGATCACATTACTGATCAAAAATGGACAATTGCTTTGAAGATGCGAGATGTTTTGCGACTTTTTTTATTCGATGACTAGCCCACTTTACATATTTGTCAGACGAAAAGAGCCAATGAGGTCCAACGTTTTTGAAGCGACATCCAGCTGGTTTCAGATCCGGAATCCAAACCCGACAGGCACTATTAGTAGATAAATCAATGCAAGTAAAGCAAAACTGAAATTTAAATTAGTTGATTTATAATAATAAACAATAGTTGAATTCATAGATTTTCTCTGTAAATACTTCATCAATTACTATAAACTTTTGTTGACTGTTTTAGGCATTAGTTTTTTTCACAAAAGGTTATGAACAATCTATTCGAGATGTTGTTAGTGACGCAATATTTGATGAAGAATGTGAAAATATGGTTGTCGTCAAAGAAATTGACATATATTCATTATGTGAACATCATATGTACAATTCAAAATTTTGTTTGGTCTCATGTAAAGCTCATTTTTTTTTAATTTTCAGGGTGCCCTTTTTCGGCAAAGTATCTGTTGGTTATTTGCCTAATAAACGAGTACTTGGCTTAAGTAAAATTGCAAGGTGTTAAAAAAAAATTACTTTTTATATAAAAAATTAAATTTAAATTTCTTGTTAGAATTGTCGAAGTATTTAGTCGACGTTTACAAGGTTAGTAAACAGTAGATAAAAAGTTTTTCTTTTTTTGTTGAATAATATTTACATGATAGTGCAAGAACGTTTAACACGACAAATCGCAGAAGCTATTGCTGAAGCTATTCAACCGAGGGGTGTTGCTGTTATTGTTGAATGCATGTAGGCATTAAAAAAGAAAAGAAAACCATACAATGCTGTTTTTGGTTTTTTAATTTCTTTAGTCATATGTGTATGGTTATGCGAGGCGCTGAAAAAGTAAATTCACGTACAACAACATCGGCAATGCTTGGTGTTTTTCGTGAAGATCCAAAGTCACGTGAAGAATTTTTGTCGCTTGGTCGTATTGCTCCATTTTAATAATAAAAATGAAGTGTTTCTCTTTCTCATAATCTATTCGTTACTATTTCCAAATATGATCCATAAAAGAATAAATGCGTGTCATATACATAGAAATTCGAATAACTTTGGTATTCATTTCTAATAGAAAAAGAGTAGTTTAATATTACATTGAAGATGGAACAAATATCATAACAATATTATTGTTCGATAGAAAGAATAAAAAAAAAAGAACGTTTTATTTTGTTCCGATAACTGTGAACTTCTAGAGTATTGAATACTCTAATCAAATAGAAGACTACTTTTGTTGGTAATTATACTTGACTTCGATTGCTTATAAATTGTTCTACAATGATTTTGATTCTTAATAATGCAAATTGTTATCGTGAATAGAAATTGATGAATTTTATATATTTTTACTCTTCAATCAAATTGTTGAACACTTAACTGGTTGAGTATCAATATTCGACCATGATAGGCTAAAGGCTTCTAAATTTATGTAATCATTGTTATCAGCGAATGCAGATCATACAACAAGTTTAGGCTACTTTCCAGAATGCTTCGTCATATACAAACAATTGGTTTCATAAATCATAAAATGTTCATCAATCTTTTACTTTGATCAATATGTAACATTGATTCTACTCTGTCTATAAAATAAAATTGAAATATTAACTTTTGATAGTTTCTGAAATACAGCTATTTTAAGATCGAACGTTATTTTTGAATTTTTTAGAGACTAAATGCAATTACTTTCGTTTTTTTATTGAACAGATGTCTGTATCGGAAAACAAACAAATTGTATTGTTTTCTAGCTGCAAATGAGACGCATTGAATAAGCCCTATAATTGCATATTTATGGAGAACGAAATAGTATTAGGTCTATTACAAGAATGTACATAAATTACTTGCATGCAGTCACTGAACGTTTGAGACTCTTCTAAAAATGTTCAAAATTGATCTGACGAATATTATTTTGACTTCAAAATTTTGCAGCAAATACCCTAAAATGTATTTTGATTATTTACACAAAGTATAAGGATTAAATGTGGTATATAATTTGAGAAATTCATTGAAAATTAACAGGCATTATTGAAATATACATCGCGAGATCAGGATGAAGAACGAAAGGCCGTCCATTCTATCATATTTTCTATGGTTAATAGGCTTCATAATCATGTAAAATATAATAATTAAGATATAGAAGAAAAATATTCATAAGTTAAATTATTGTCAAGAACATTTCACATTCACTCTAATGCTCGAGTCATTTATTTTATTTTGCATCTTTTTCTGATGTAATTTATATGTATAGGACATCAGCCGATAAACCTAAATTGTCATATCTTGATATCTTTCTTGTATTGGTCAATTATTCAAAAGTTAAGAAACTCTTTAAAAAATATACTGAATTCTGTACGCCAGTAATTAATAGCTTAATATAACTTTGATTTTTTATTCGTAGAAAGTACTGAATTGTTCATTTTTCTAATTTAATTTAATCGTTTCATAAAAAAATAAACATGATCAAATAAATAATTGAAAACATCAATATTTTATTCCGACATGACTTTTTTGACATTGTAAATAAATACATTATAGATTGCTATTTATGGTTGACATACTGCATTCTTCAGTTTTTTTTGATAGTATCAAGAATTGTCTCGTATGTACGACTCTTTGTCATTCACCTACAAGTCAAGTGAAGCGAACATTAGTGAGTATGCATATAGTGAATGCCAAGATTATTGAACAAGGATTATTGTCAAATTTTGTTGGCTGTCATAAGTACTAGAAAGAATCCAAATATTAAATCGAATAGAGATAATGGTTTCCAAAATGAATGTGAAGAAATAAAAGTTATTATTAGACTCTCGAGATTCACCGACACTTACGCGCGCGACATTTCCGCGCCGACACTTGCGCGCACGACAAATGCGCGCAGCGACATTTTCGCGCACGGCACTTACGCGCAACACGGAAATTTTTTCGATGTTAATTTAATTATTCTGGAAATTTTTGAACCACTATTTATTGAAATAATATTTATGAAAAGCAAGAATTATACAAGTAAAGAAAAGGCCATAAATAAATAAGATTTACAACTAGTAAATAGTAAATCAAACATTCAGAAATTATTCAGAAAAGGCCTTTGCAATTTCGTTTAATACAACGCCAAACTAATCTATCTCGACGATAACGAAAACCGTCGAGAAGAAGTTGGTCTTTTCCCTTGATTGAATCATAGACATTTTTTATAGAAGTTATTGACAAGATGTAAATATTAACGAATAATTTATTTATGCTTATGTTTCATCTCCTACATCTTGTTTTTATTTTAATTGTATTGTATTCCTCTTTATTAATTAATCTCACGATCTCATCGATTTTTTTATTTACACAAATTGATGCAATAATGTGGAAACGGAACACTCTTTTTTATTCACATTGATGAGTTTAACTAATCAAACAATATGGAGAGGAAAAAATTCATTCTAATGCGCGTAAATGTCGTGCGCGCAAGTGTCGGCGCGCAAGTGTCGGCGCGTAAGTGTCGCGCGCGCAAACGTTGTGTCACGGACTCTCGAAGACAAGAACTCCAGAAAACTGAAAAGCTAGTTTTTCAGTACAGAGAACGGATAAATATCATTTTCTTTAGACTACAAAGAACATTTCCGGAAGACAAAAATCCACAGAGAACTCAGCAATATCTCATTGTCTAGAAGATACTTAACTCTATTATTCGATGCAGTCTTAACAAAATTATATTTACACATTCTAAAAGCAATTTCCTCTAGTCGAATCACTATTTGAATTCTTTCTAACATTTATGGTGGCAGAAAAATTGAAAAAAAAACCTTGCTGAATGATTTTTGCACTTATTATATTCAGTCTTGTTCTGGGATTTCGCATTTATCATTACTGTAGCACTGTTAAGGGGACCCCCGTTTTCCGAGCCAAAAAATTTTTTTTTTCATATATAGGTGTATCAAAGTCCCCTCTATGTGTGCTATAAAAAATCAGAACCATCCAAGGTCGGGAAGTCTGTGAAAAACCAGGTTTTTTGGAGACATGTGCAACAAAAAAAAATTTTTTTTTTTAGCATAAAGTTATATTATGATATGGTATACCTATACTTACGTATAAGCGGAAAAAAAATTTTTCTACAAGTTTTTTTTATTTTGCATTTTTCTCGAAACTAGTTTTTTGGGTATCAAAAACCAGTTTTCCCCCTTTTTCTCCACGATTTCAAGTCTGATCAGGCTGAAAATTTTATTGGTGAGACTTCAAGTGATTTGGGTTGAGCATTTTGTTTTTTTTGAATGCCTTCTACCAATCAAGTTTGGCAGGCTTCACAAAATTTTCAGGATCCAAAAAACCTAGAGATTTTGCGAAGTGCTCAATATTTTGGTTCTCCAACCTGAAGTATTTGGAATTTTTGAAAAAAAAACGCCCACCCCGATTGGGTCCGTCTACCCACAGTAAAAATTTCAGCTCAAACGGATGAAATCTGTGGATTTGCGGGGGAGAAAACTTTTTGCAAGTTTTTGACCTTGGGGTCTCTGGAAGTCCATGAAGATGACGTCTGGCAAGTTTGTGTCCATGACAACTTTTGCTCTACTACTCGAGGTCTATCTACCCTGAAAGTTTCAGGAATTTTCGTTCGGCCGTTTCTTAGAAACGCCGGAAAGGGGGGCCCCCCTTAAAGGTCTTGTGAAATCTAATTATTAAAAGTTTGACGTATTACGGTAAAGTCTTTGATGTTCATGATGCATAAATATTAAAACCTTTTTTTTTTGATAGATAGATGCATCAGCATGTAGTTATGATTCTTTATTTTTGTAGAAGCACATAAAACAACAAAGATATCAATAGTTAGAAACATAAAGGATTAATAAAGAGAAAATGAAACTGTGACATTGTTCTCTTTTATTTTAGTATTTAATTTATGGAGTATTTGGTGATGATGAAAGTCGATAATCAAGTGAACTGATAGACATCATACGCAATGGATGGTAACCACGATTAGAAACAACTGATGTTGATCGAAATCGTGAAAATTCAAATGTTCTTTTTCTTGGTTTTGGTCTTTCGAAACCAGTTTTTGTGCGTGTCCATTTTAATGTTGATAAAGATGAATACATAAATGGATTGAAACATGAACTAAATGGTTGTAAAAAAAGTATAACCAATTTAAAATCATTAAAGTTAAAACTATAATCATTAATACTAAATGAATAAGTTGGATGAATAATTAAAGCAACAAAAATAAATATAATTAATGGTATTCGACTTATACAAATCGCAATAACTAATGTAAGAATTTTTAATGTTGCTCGTGCATCATTTAATGTATGCACATGTGATTTACTAAAATTAAAACATATAAGACCATTACATGTTATAATTATACCAATAAAACAAACGTCAAATATAACTAATAAAGATAAATAGAATCTATCAAATACAGTTTCTACCCGAAATGGTACACATAATGAATTTGAGTGAAAATTATTAACATTAATCAATGGTAATGATGCAATTGTAAGACTTATTAACCAACCTAATGAAATAAATGTTAATGTAAATTTAGGTGGCCATGGTGTTTGACGTTTAAATGAATATAATATTGTATAAAAACGTTCAAATGTTAATAAAGTTAATGCATATATAGATGATTGAATTCCAAATATATAAATAAATCCAGATAATGCACATAAATATGAATTAGTCCATAATTGAGTTTTATTATAAAAATTTTCATTAAAACGTATATCAATTACACCAACAAGAACAAGATAAATTGATGAAATAAAATCAGCCAATGCTAAATTTGAACTTAATACAGTTGATATTGACCACCGATTATAAGATGATGTTATTAAACGGAATAAAGTAATAATAAGTGCAGTCAAATTTGAAGCAACAGAAATAAATACAATCATTATAAAAATAAAACGAGTAAATTTCGATGAAAATAATGATTCACATGGTGTCATTTGATCTGGTAATGGAAAGCAAACTTGATAAGAATGAAAAGAAATAGACATCAATTCATTTTCATTTTTATATTGTTTTTCTTTTTCATCAATAAATCTATTTATTATTTGATCAAATTTAGGTTTTTGTGTATGTTTTTCATTTAATATTTTTAGATTATTTTTATAATTACAACAAAAATGTGCATATGGGAAATAAATTTTCATTAAATGTGGTAAATAATCATACCAATTTTCATTTATATGTAAATAATTATTACCTCTTAAATCAAATATTTCTAATAATGTTAAATATTTTATATTATTTAATTGAAAATATTCTAAACCATTAAATGATAAATCAAGTGTTGTTATTAATGATGCTTCATTAAAATTTTCTGATGAAATTGTTTTTATTTGATTGTATGATAAATCCAGAATACGTAAATGAGAAAATTGATTTAAATCTAAACCATTTTCATTAGAAATTTTTGATAATTTATTATTATTAAGATATAATGAATGTAAAAATATTTCAACATTATAAGAATTTGTAAATTGTTTTAAATATGAATTTGATATACGTAATATACGAAGATTTAAACAAAGATTTAAATCATGTTCAACTATTTCTTCAATATGTGAATAATTTATTTCAATTAATGATAAATTTTTATTATACGTACACAACCATGTTGGAAATATTTTTAAAAATGTATGTTCAATATGTAAATTATGAAGTGTTAATGATGAAATAAATGGTGATGGAAATATTTTATATGGATAATCATCAATAATTAGTTTATTAATATTTTCAATAAGATTACCAGAATAATAAGCATTTATTAAATGAAGTATTTGACTTGATCTTATAATATTATTATTGATAGATGAAGAATTGTAATGATAAAATTCAGGTGCTTTACATAATATTTCATCATCATGAATATAACAAATTGATTGAATCTTAAAATTTGAAAGAAATTCAAAGATCAAGACGAGACGGAAAAGTATATTGGTAGAAAACATTCTTTTACAAGAACTGTGACTTTCTGTTTGTTGAGCGTCTTTTAAATATGCTAGTCCTCGAAATAGTATCAAACGAACCATTCAATTGATGAGTTCTGGTTTTTTTTCTGCTCGTTGACTAAGACCAGACTTGAACATTACTTTGATTAACAAAATGCCATTTATATTAAATGCATCTGTAGTTTGACATTTTTTTAAATATTATTATTATTATTATTGTCTTTTATATTTCACATATATTCACTACAGAATACAAGATCATGAGAAAAAGTGCGCAAAAAAGAGAAAAAAAAAAAGAAAAAAATATGCGAAAAAAAGTGTCGTCGAGAATCTTCATTTTAATCGGTCATTCTCGGTTCTGTTTTTATATCGGCAACCATAAATCGTTGATGATGCATATTAAGTAATGTTTGATGTGGAAGACGTTGATGTTGATGATGATCTCGATTAGTTTCTTCTGTATCCGAATCAAGATTTTTCATCCGATGCTCTTCGTTTATATTACCATTCATATTTATCGAATGTGTTTTAACCTGAATAAAAGAATAAAAAAAGCATAAGAACTGTTTGATTTTAATTATTCAAATTATGATACATACATGTTTATTCAAATGATCACTACGCATAAACCGTTTTCCACAAACTTGACATGCAAATCGTTTTTCACCTAAACATAATAACAAATGATCTATATCATCATAATAAAGGTGTATGCTTAGATTATTTATCACATAATTTTTAATGAGAAAAACAATCTTGTTGACAAGGTTGTTTCTCTTCTTCATCTGATTGATTGATGTTTCTTGTTGAACACAACCTATGATCATCTTTTTCTTTTCTCTCTCTCTATATATGTCAATGTTGATATGTATCACGCATGAATGATTCATTCCACATAAATAATAGACTTGGCCGATAGGTATTCGTTCGAAGTTAATTATCGCGTATATGTCCTATTTCTCTCACGATTAGCCTTGGCAATAGTGGTCATTTCAAGGTGGGCGGACAAGATAAATCGAATAGTAGTTTATTTTTTTTAATGGACTGAAGATGAGCAAATGATCGGGTGTCAGACCTAATGAATATACATTTCATACCTGTATGAGTTCGTAAATGTCGTTGAAGTTCATCACTACGAGTAAATCGTTTTCCACAAAATAACCAATTACAAACAAATGGTCGTTCTCCTGTAAGATAAAACCCCAACAAAAAAAAAAGACAGAAATATTCACAAGTTATTCTCTTATCAATATGCGTGTTAGAAGTCAATTGACATTTTTTTTTGTGCTATTTCAAATATGATGAAATTTGATTCACACAATACACGCAACAAGAACAAGTTGATGACCATGTTTATAATTACAGGTTGAGTGTGAAAATGGAAACTCTAGTTTTTCTTTCTTTCCTTTTTTCTTTTGATTATTTACCTGTATGCCAACGTAAATGAGCTTTGAGATGTGATGTTTTATTGTATTCTTTACCACACCCTGGTATATGGCAATTATGAATATTTCGTTTTCGTAAATTAGCGCCAGCAACAAAACCTAAACGATCAGCTTCACGACAATTAGGACAATCACATTGAGCACGACTGGCTTTTGGTTGTTTTCCATTTCTTGTTAAATTATTTGAAATTGTAGTTTTGGGTGAACTGTTCAGATTATTTATTGTTGTTGGTGATGATGTTGTTGCCTGAACCGATGGTGGTGATGGTGTATGAGATGAAAATGATAATGTTGATTGTGATAAAGATGACGATGGTGGTGGAGGTGGTGGTGGAACAACGGATGGATAAAGTAAACGAAATTCATGTCGATATGAATCTGCATATTGATGACCAACAGAAAGAAAATCATTATAATGTGTTGGTTGAACATGATGATGTCCATGAGATGGATATTGAACATTAGATGGTGTAGAAAATAGTGGTTGTGGAGGAGGTGGTGGTTGTTGTTCGTTGTTATTATTCAAAATGGGCGGTGTTTGAGTAGCAGCAAACCATGAATGATGATGATGATGATGAATGTCAAACCAAGCTGTTTGTGATGACGCTGGCGGTGGTGGTGGAGGTGGTGGCGGCGGTGGTTGTATTGTTGTATTTTCTTTTAAATGACCATTACCATTTAATAACGAATGTTCATAATGAGTAATACGTGCCAATGATGAAGCTATTTCTGAATTATGATGATGATTTGTATTATTCATTGATGTTGGATAATAAATCGGTGGACTTGTTGTTAAAGATTTTTTCCAAGCATAAAAACTTGTTTTCGGTGGTGAGGATGACGATGATGATGATGATAGTGGACTTTTTGGTCGACTAAATGTTGTTGTTGCAGATGGTAATAAAACTGATGTTGATGTATTATGATTATTATTAATAATCGTTGTATTGGACGCTTGAATTTTATTACATTGTGCTGCTAACATAGCCAATGGATTGATAGTAGTCATGTTCATGTCCTATATAGTACGAAAAAAAGAAAGAAATCCATATTGAATGTTACATGATCTCTCATACATTCATTCGTTTTCTTTTGTTCAAAAACAAAGCATAAGTAATAGTAATTGAGTAGTGTGCGCTTGATTGAGACCATAGAATTCAACTCAACGGGGTGTCTACGTTTTAGTTATATTCAAACACTCGTTTTTTTCTCTCTCTCTCGCTTTTTTTCTGTTTCTATTCAAGCAGAATAAAACTGAAATAGACGAAAACGATGCTTTTAGATTTTACATACGGAGTTGTTGTTACTTGTTGCCATCAATGTTGCCATGAAATAAGATATGCGTAGTTTATCATAGACAAGCAAAAGAAACAAGAGTTAATTATAGAATCGTCTCTACAAAAAAGAAATTATACGTTTTTTTTTATGTCATGTAATCAACGGGTTATACAATGAAGATCTTCGTTTTTTTTTCTTCTCTTACTTTTTTTTCTTGTTTCAAAAAATAGAACATTAATGTTTAGCTCCACCCCGAAACAACTGACTTCGATGCAGGACGTTCTCGATAATTAGAAGGTTGACGACCGGGATACAAACTGATAATGATGAGATGTATAACACATGAACATGTAATTTCTTTTTTCTCTCTTTTTCACTCTCGAACCGGAAGAAAAATGTCAAAAAAAAAAAACGAGAGAGAAAACTTTTCTTTTTTCATTGGTTCTATTACAAAAATTTTATTTGACCTCGAAAGAAAGAGAGAAAAAACATTTCATTGGATGTTTGAAAAGACAAACTATGATTGGTTTAGAAGAACACTTAATATCTGTTTGCGATCCGACAAAATTATGATCGTGTGAAGCATGTTTGATGAACAAAAAAAAAAAGAATATAAATCGAATCGATTTGTCTGGAATCATCAAAGACGTTCACAACATATGGAGAATATTGGTTTTTCAATTCAATACTGTTTTCTCCCAAGCAAAAAAAACGAATTATTGTTCACATCATTCATTAGAGAAAATACCTGATAGAAAAAAGGTTAATTTCTCATTAAGAATTCCTGCTGTGTATGGAGTTTTTTTTTCTCTGATTGTCTTTTTCTCGTTGTTGTCGTTGATGATGACGATTCAATGTCGTCGTTACTTGTCATTAAACCAACATTCATCATACGGTGTGTCATGTGCATGATGCGCTCTTCGATACATTGACCATATATGTATATATATCCAAGCTGATATTGTTGCTAATCGATCCATGTCCTCATCTACCTCATTGAGGACATTGACAAATCTATCATAATCTTTTTAACGTTTTGTATGTATCACTGCTAATGATTCGAAAAATAGATATAGGATATTATTTTTTTGTTGTTGTTTTTTTCTTTGGAATATTTCGTATTTTGATCAAAAAGAAAAATCTTATCAATCTTCTTTTCGTGAGATTAAAATACGCATACACATGAACTCCCCACCTATGGTGAAGTGTGAAAGAGGCTTAGCCTCCTATGATGCTTATCAATCGGTGGGCAGCAGTCGTTCGGGCTTGTTTTAATTTACAATAGATGTAGACAAGCTCGCGCGCGCGCGCACATTTATTTTTTTGAAGATATTCAACGTATGTCGCGATATCAAACTCATCTTCAAGCCTTCTGGCAAATTCAATTCGTCTTTGCTCATCGAACCAACCTATAGATCAATCATCTTATATAGACATATTATTTATGCCGACAAGAACAAAAATGACATCATAGCTGATATATTATCGCGATACTTTTTTTGTTTGGTTTTTTTCTCAAAAAATTAATTTTTTTTTTTATAATAAAAAATATTAGACGTGAGTCAATATTTGTTTGATAATGGACTTTAGTCACGATTTGTCTCTAATGGATACATAAATGTGTGCGTGTTCTTTTCTTATGATTGAATACACCATTGATGAAGAAGTTTGAGATTAGCCGTCAAGTGGGAGTACCTTCCTATACTTCACTCATCATCACAGAGCTAGTCTATATTAAATGCGCCGATAAAGAAGAAAAAAAAGGTAGATTAATTCGATTAATTGTGGTGACATGGTGCGCATATGCACATACTAAAGATCGTTCACGTAACAAAACAAAATGACTTGTAAGAGTGAGTGGACTGGCTAATTATAGGCATGATGGAGAACGAATTATCGATGTTGGAATTCTATGTTGTTGTCATCTTCTTTCAACCGGATATTTAACTACTATAGCTTTTTCGATGTCATCTGTAAATGGTTTTGATCTCATTTTATTACTTTTAGATAGATCAAGATTAAGACGGCGTTGCATTCGTTTGACACTCGTTTTGTTGTATTCGTGTCTATTTGAAAAAAAAGCTACCTATATATGTTGTTCATTCACACTTGATTAGGAAAAATTGTTTCGAAGAACACTAACTCAACATGAGCCCTTCTGTTGTTTCTCTTATCCTTGTGTGAAAAGGTGATAATGAATCGGTGTGTATGTATATGTAGCAAAATCATTTTCACGCCTATGTATTAGATCAAGCCAATCTGTAGTTCTTTTTTGTTTGTGCTATTTTCGACATGACTACTAGTGATGTCTACTATAGAGATGATCGTTGTCTTCCGGCATTCATTCATCAGGGCAGCTGACATGATGAGCTTCCTCTTTGGTGTTCGTCTCATACAATCATCTATCGACATTCAAGTGGAAACGTAGTTATGATTATTGTATGCATGAATATGTGTGAACAAAATGAGTAGAGAAAGAGAGAAAAAGCTAATGATAGTAGGCACGCGTGCGACAACTCTCGAGCAATTAGGTTTTTTGTGTGCACACTGGAAATTAGTCCCGGTTTCTTTTTAGTCCAAAATGGAAGTTTGACTGATTCGTTTTCTTTCTTCCTTTCTTGCGTGCGGACCCTGATGGACAATTGCTACTGTCATTCATCATCATCGACCAATCTAGAAAAACGTCAACTTCCGTTTTTAACTGTCGATTATTATTATTACTTTTAATCATATATACGTTTTTTTTTTCTATATAGTTTAAAGTAACATATTGTAGACATTTAATTAACTCTATGACTTGTATGTTGAACAATAAAGCTTATATGAAATGATTATGTCATCTTATACATTGACAACCTCATAATTTTGATACCACTATGATTAGATTCTTATCGATATAAACGATTGTTTCGTCATAGTGATTATTGAAATATTAGAAATGATTGCTTCTAGGCAAAATTCAAGTTCTGTTTATTTTATTATATAACAAAATATCGAATTACATATGTTTATGAAAAATCTTTTAATATTCAAATTCTATATTTTTATTGTATTATTAGCAATGAACTTTTCTCATCGATCAAACTTTTATTTGAAAATAATCGAATGTTATTCAGAAGAAAAAAAATAGATGACAGATTTAATGATTTGATAATTTTGATTTTAAAAGAGAGATATAAAAATCATGAAAAATGTTTTCAATTATGTTGATTTATTTTTAAATTTATTGAAAAAAATTTTTATTAGTAGACTATTGTGAATGAACAAGAGTTCAGAAAAATTAAAATTGGAAATAAATAACTATTTAAAAAGAAAATTCAATTGTACGTTTGTGTTTGATGTCTACTATAATTAATAATTTGAACACATATTGTTGAAATGTTTTGCGTCATTATATCTCGGAAATTTTTTCTTAATGAAATATGCCATCGCAGTCGCAGATCTAGGCACATCATTTAAAGAGCTCTATTGAACTCTTTAAGTGACTCGTTCAGTTTTGAACTATTATTTTGATTTCAATCTTGCAAATGGATTGAGATTTCTTATTAAATAATTTTCTATTAATGCTACTCAAAAGATACAAGAAAAATATCATTTTCAAATAGAATTGGTAATCTTGATTAAAATTCAATGGAGACAACAGCATTATTCTTGTGATATAAGCCGTCTAGTACGATGTGCTTTTTCTTTGCAATGACGTCTTCTTCAGATGTTCAAAAGTGCTTCTGTTATGTCGACGTGACTGATAATTAATAGTCAAGTTGATGATTATTAGCCTAGTACTAGAGTGATTTTATATAATAATAGTTTATGTCCTCACATAAACTTTTATATTAATTGTCAAAATGGAATTATGATTAAAATCATTTGAAACTAATACATAGTTCAGATTGTAAAGAACAAATGTTGATAAGGCTTTCGGAAATAAATGTGTCGTAGCCCAGTCGAATACTAGAAAATATTCGTTCATATCATTATTTCAATGTAATTGAAATATTTTCGAATATACTACACAATGATAAAAGCGAAGAATAAAAATAAATAAATTAAACTTTTTAAAAGCCGCAAATATATTGTCATTTTTAATTCTTTGATGATAGAAAACGTAGATATGTAACTTTTAAGCTTTTATGCAGATTATAACTTGTACAGACATCTATTTCCATTAGGTTTCAAGAGTATTCTCTCTTGCCTATCTGTTATTGGTGTCATAACATCATTGCGTATTACCATTATACATGTATATGAAAGGGGAGACAAGAAATTTTGGTTGCAGAAATACCTGAGATCCGATGGAATCTCTACATGCAAAGTCTTTCAGAATTCCTGAAGCCGAACAGTATTCTTTAAAATCGTATGGTATCTTAAAATAGTTAATTACTGTCTGTTTGACAAAACTATGTCGGATAACTTCAGATTACTCTTCGAATATGAAGATAGAATAGAGTTTTATAAAGACCCTTCTCTTCGTAAGTGTTGCCTTTTCATAATAAAGTATGACTCTTTTTAGCCGACCTGTTTCTGTTAGCTGTGTTCGCTGTATTATTCAACATATTAATATTATGATAATAATGGTATGAAAATAGAAAATTATCGTCATAAAACGGCACGAACATAATCTATGCCGATATAAGGTGACTATAAGAAACTTCTGTTGATTTAAGGCCCATACTCTATGAAAGACCACGATTTTGCTTAAAAAATTAGCTATTGAAATTTTGACGCGAACGGATAAGTCTCGTTGTCTAATATGATTTACTATATTCATTATGCTTTTTCACGATTTGTTTTCTATACTGTTTTATTAAGAAAGAAGCTTGGACTACCAGGTCAAACTTAATTTTGCGTATTTCTTAAAGTAGATTTTTCTATTTTTTTTTTTTGTTTTTATGTCAAAGAGTTCTCGATTGTTTTACATATTAGAAAGCTTCAATAAGTTTTAAATTGAAGTGAAAATTGCATTTTACAACTTAACAAAGTTGTTGTTTTCATTTTTGACTTATTTTTTGAAAGAAAAATGAATGTTTTTTTTTCACACCCACATTTTAATTTTTCAAAGTCGTTTTGAGAAAATCTCTCATTAGAAGTAAAAAACATTATTTTAAAATATTGAGCTTTGTTATGTTATAGCAACCGGTCTTGGTTTACTTTTTGACCTTTGATATAATGGTAGCTTATGAACAATGAAATACTTTCAGCTGACATTTCTACAATAAATTGCTAAAATCTGGTCTGAAACCTTAAGCCATATCGGTCGTTCTAGCACAAAAATAGATTTCTGTCGGAGAGGATTAATTTAGTAAAGTATGTATCTGTCGAGAATAGACTAAAAATAATTTCAAAAGCAGCTATACCAAAATTCTAAACTTTCAGGGCAGCTAGATCTCGACTAGTCAAATAAAAGTTGTCGTAGACTCAGGGTTTCCAGGTGATTTCTTCTAATCAGATACGAGAATGCAAGAGCGATCAATGGTCTGAAGTTCTCCTCTTCATGCAAACAGTCATAATTCATTTTTTATGACTGAATTTTTTTTTTGCCAAAATTAGGACTACAGTGGAATTTATATATATATTTTCTGTGAAAAATATTATTTCCTTGACTTAGGAAAAAGAAAATATTGAAAGATCTGTCAAAGAACATATTCTTTTTGCCTAGAGAAAATTCTTTTACGATCTACCAAAAACCATCAGAACATGATTTTAAGACAAGAAAAAAAGTATATATTAAACTCGACTTAGTCCTAGTTGTCACACTAAAAATTTCAGCTAACAGGAAAATGTCTAAAAGAAAATTGGGAAGGTTTCAACTTTCTGTTTAAAACTTGATTTCGAGAAAAACTTAAAACACCGTACAGTATTCGCTAATTTGACTTTTTTCGAATTTAAAAATTTTTGAAGACAACTTTTTGATCTGAAAATGTACTTAGTCGATAGATACTATTTCCGACTCTACAATGGCCACCAAAGAACAAAAACGTTAAATCATGAAAAGAGAACATGATGCTTATAAATCTTATAATATTATGACTATGCAGATATAAATCAAGAGCAACAAGAATTAGTCAACGATCCATTTGGTTACAGACATGTCATTCACATGCCTTCATATAACTTGGTGATGTGCGTTTGGCTTCTCTGCGTTCGTTTTTTTCCTTCGTTGTTCTTCTTTGATAATCATTATTCAATATTCGAGCTAGTGAGAGCGCTTAGAGGAACCGAGTGAAGTAACCTCTCACATACATAAATTCTAAATAATTACCGACTAGAAAGTATGAACAGTAACTAAAAAAATGATAAACTCAATAAATGAATAATGATGTATGTTCTCAAAATGTTAAAAAATAAAACTTTTCTCATGTGCCGATGGTAAATATACTCCACTGTCTATTATTACTATTTATATTTTTGATTGAAAACGTCGAAAAAAAATATGACAAGTAAGCGGGTAGATTCCATCTTCTATTTGAACTATTCATATACGATCACCAAATATATTAGAATTCTAGACGAGAGTAAAATTGTATCCTATAATATGAAACTCATCTATCATTACTTAATTCCCAATAATTACTTTTCATTTATTATCATTGATGCTATAATATAAAATATAATAGTCTTTCATGTAGAATCAAAGTTTAGAAAAATATTATAATTTTGTAGTACCGAACATGATAAGTCAAGTTGACTTCATCGTTGATTATAAACCGAAGTGTCACTTTGTATTCAGATATATAAAACCTTGACTTATGTTGAACACTAAACTAAAGAGGAAGATGATAATAAAATAATATAAAAAATGAGTATTCTTTTCTATTCTAAATAATTTTCTTGACACTTTTGATTCATGTAAAAAAAAAATGTGACATGTAAATATTTTATTTATATTGAACATAAAAATTTACATAGAATAAACTGGAAAAAATATTAAAGATAAACATATTGAAAAAAAAAACCAAAACAAACTTTTCCAAAAATGAAAATATTCAAAATTCAATTATTGAATATATGAAATACTATTTTAAATGAATGATTTAATCAAACAACACAACAACAACAACAATAAGATATTTTTTACGTTAAAGACAATTCTATAATACAATAAGATAAAAAAAAAACCTTCTACATAGAAGATGTATTATAAGATAATGAACATTTAAAATTTACTATATTCGTTGATATTATACTATTGATACGATGTATAAATGGAATTTGAATTGTTAAAATAAAATAATCTTTACTATCAATACCACGTTTAGCTGAAAAAAATAATTGACTTATATTTTAAAATAATGAAAAATAATTTAATTTTACCAGACATATAATCATATAAAGCGCAAAAATAATTCTCTTGGAGTTTTTCAATTTTTTCAATATCTTTTAATTTACTATTTGCTAAAATAAAAAAAAACACGATAAATGCATAAATCTTTTTTTTACATACTTATAGAAGTAATAAGTAAAACAATCATTAAAGCAATTTCTTTATCATCAAGTTCTAATATTTGAAGTTCACGTTCAATGGAATATGTTAAATGATTTAAATCAAAAAAGAATGGAAAATTTTGTTGTAAACTTTGACCAAATGAAGAATTTGTTGAAATATTTAAATAATTCCAATTAGAATCATTTGTTAGTGTTCGATATCGAGATGATTGAAAACCAAGACATAGAAGTACAACTGAATGTGTTGATGTATGAATAAGTAAACTTTTATCTTCTGAATTAAGAGTACAAAAATCCGGAATTCTTAAAGCAAAATCTCCAACTCTTGTTGTATATTCATTTAATTGAAATAAACACGTATGCCATAAATCATTTGTTTCATTTGAACAAAATGGAAGTTCCTTAAGTAACAAAATTAATTTAAACAAAATATCGTAGATTTTAATATACTTTTAAGTAATTGACGTAAGCATTTTCAATTTGTATTATTTGTTTAAATAGATAAGATTCCAGTGTATCTTCTAAGCTTCGAACAGTTGTTGATTCAATATATGATGATAGTACTAAGAAGAAATGTAGACATTCAATTATTGTTTGTATAAAAAAAATATGATTATTGTAGTCATTTTTTTAAAACTCATGTAATTCAAAGTGACGAAAAATCGTCTGCTATCTTTTGACTGCTGTATATCGTTAGTTAGTCGTCTGTAGTAGTGCCAACGAACATGCAACATGAAAATTTATAAGTGGAATAAACTATAGAATTAAAGTTTTCACTAATACTGAGAATAAAAATAATAAAATTGAACTAGACGAATTGAAACTGTACTTGTTCACAATGTCAGATATTCTTTTCCATCAATGTATTAGCTGAATTATTGATAAGCAATCAAAAATTTCTATCTTCTCAAATGCAGTTAATAGAATAGCACCATGCTATGCATGTCAACATTTAAAACTCATGAAGAAATTAGTAGTAGTGAGAAGTCAATGGATGTAGATTTCACCTAAAGTTAAAAATGATTTTGTAATTAAAGTAGACATGAACGGACCAATCGTTTTCGGTCCCAGTTAGTGATGTGTAGGGTGATTATCCTATCCTGCACCGTAGGATAGGTAAGAGTAGAGGCTTTGTAGGATAAATTAGGGTGAGCGTTAGTGAACTTTTTCCAATTAAAATACAAGGTAAAAGAGAAACTTCACCAACATATTACTATTTCCATTTAAAAAAATATAGTCCCGGCAGAATTATGACCATCTGCCTATGCTTACGATGAATCCATTACATTTCAATTACATTAGTATCTAGTTCATTTCCTATCGTAATTTATTATTCATCTTCTCGACCAACCATCAAAAAATGGTTAGTTGCTTAAAAAATATTAATTACTTTGACTATTATTTGTAGAATTCATGATATTCTTTTTTCTTGATAGTTGATTATTTGTTCGACTTGATGAATTCAATTGATAATTGTTTGTATTTGAAGCAATTATATTACGTAGTTGTGATCGAATTAGTCCTTGTCGTTGCATTTCAACCATTTTATGTTTAAATAAATTTGATTGTCGTCCAATCCGTGAACCTTCTATTGACATTCCTGCTGTAAGACATTTTTGAAAACGACATGCTCGACATGCACTGCGTGTTGATGTATTAACTTCACAATTATTTTTTTCTGGACATTTATAACGCTGTGGTGTACGTTCTTTCATTGTACGACGAAAAAAACCTTTACAACCCTGATTAAAAGTGTAGAAAAATAATTTTTTCTTTTAAGAAAAATAAAGATAAATCCTTACTTCACATGTTGTTGCACCAAAATGAATTCCAGATGATGGATTTTGACATACAGCACATGGAATTAACTTAAAAATGTCTTCAATTTTTGGATTTGGAATTCCTTCTATTTATAAACAACGATACATTAATGTAATAGAAAATTTTAAAAAAAAAATTTACCCGATAATTTCATTCCAACTTCAATACATTTCATATAACGACAATATTGACATTGAGTACGTGTAGTACGTGTAATAATACATTTTTTATCTTTCATACATTTATATTTACGATATTCTTCATTAACTGATCGAAGAAAGAATTTTTTACATGCCTCACTGGAAAGGAAATCCCACAAAAACAAATTACATAAATCTATTACTATGACAAAGATACACCTACCATGTAATCGATCCACAATGCCATCCACTAGCATTTTCACCGCATACTTGACATGGTTCAGAACGAAAATCTTGTAAATAAATTGCAGATGAATTAAATGATGATGTTTGTTGTGTTTGAGAATAATCCATATGTGGTTGATCAAAAATGAGCATATCCATGTCGGTCAGTAGGATATAAATGAATAAATGAGCTAGTAGATCAGATGTTGCATGAAGAAGGCTCTATTTCTCATCAAACAATATATATATGTATACATACAACATCTCAACGAAGAGTATAGTGGCCTTATTCTTTCCTTTGCTCTTTTTTTTTTCCTCTGATTTTTCTTCTCTCACTGTTCGTATCAGTAGAGAACATCGCATGAGTAATGCGTTCGCGTTCGCACACACACACACCGTCGTTTTGTATATACATCATATATGAGAAAAAAAGCCATCATAAACACCCAAGAGAAAATAAAGTACAAACCACCATACGATCTAGACTATGAATGAAAGTGTCCATTTCAAAGGGAAGAGAAAGAGAGAGAGAGAGAGAAGAGGAAATTCAAAATTTGCATATATACAATCGTCTCGTTCGCTTGACTCGATCACCTCCATTAATCATGATCATCAATAGTGTACTTTAAACATAGCTATGTTAGCTAAAGAAAGAAATAATATCCAGCTGAATACAATTTATCATTTTTTATATGTGAAAATATCGAACAAAAAAAAAAAACAACACAACACAACACAACATGTCAATCGTTTAAAATAAAAAACTACAGTCATATTATCAACAAGTAATTCTCTCGTGAGACAAATTGACCGATTGTTCGAATTTGATTATATATGCTTTTTGTTCCTGAGATAAATGAAAATAAAAGACATAAATGAAACATCTAATATATTATTCAGTTTGTTTGATGTTATTTGAGACTAATGTTCGTAAATGTTCCTTCAATTGATTAATTACTTGAATAATAATTAATTTTTTAAATTTTAATTTTCTATTTAAATCTTCATATTCAGTACATTTTTTTATCATAGAATCTAATTTTGAACGACGATGAATACGAGACATTCGGCATGATGAATTATTTAATGTTCGTCGTCGAATATATTCTTCACGATCTTCATCTGTTTGAATATCACATTTTTTACGAATTATTCGACGACGATCATATGTTGAATTATCATTTTTATTTGATAGATTTCTCATTTGATTACAATCTTTTTCTCTGTCAGAATTTCGTGAGTAGATATGATCATGAGTTATATTTTTTTCAATAGAACTCATCTAAAAAAAAAACACGTTGTGTCATTGATAAATATTTCATAATAGTAAGAAAAAGTTTAACAATAACTATAATGTTAAACATCTAGCTCAAATTCAGCTCTACTAGATGAACTATAACAACAAGCCTTTCTATCTAATCGGACACGATAGTTTCCAAGTCTCAGAAGTTATTTTGTAACAATGCCATTTTAAAGAAAACAGAGTGAGAGGTCGTCATATTCTCTACAATCTGTCTTTATAAACCTAAAGCTATCAAAAAAATTGAAATTTATGAAAAAAAACGATTAAAAAAACTGCCTTTTTTTCGGCTTTTATAACACTATTAACTTTTTAAAGAGAGACCACAGAAAATACGGCAACCTTTGATTTTGTTCTTTTTAAAATAGCATTGTTAAAAGATAATCTGTAGGATCTGAAAACTATCATGTTCGGTTATATAGAAAGGTTTTCATTATAGTTCATCTAGTATAGAATGCATTCGATTGAAAACTCTATTGGCTATTAAAATCACCATCCGAATTCAAGCTAAGTGTTTAAAATTATAGAAACAAAAAAAGTTATTGTTAAAACCTTTTTTTGTAACATTATAGTATTAATTATGTGTCTTTGAATAATTCAATTCTGTTTTATTTATTATTTCATTATGTATCTTGTTTGTTTACAATAAAAGAAACATATATATAATGCAATATGACAGACTGTCAATAGCGCAAACAAAAAAATTCAAAAAAGAATATTTAATAATTTGTTAGTTTTTTTTTCCTAATGATATTCCACATGTACAAAGAACTTCGATGATCACATGTGCTCTCACAATAAAAATCATGACATTCAGCAACAACAGCCAAAAAATAAACAAACAAACAAAAAACTGTAACGAAAACAACTGCCTGCAGTCGATGACAATATATATTGAGTGAGAGAGAGAGAACAAAGAAGTATATCACAAATGCATAGACAGACAAACATATGTATAGATATATGTGTCATTTTTTTTTATCGAAAGTTTTTTTCTCAACAAATAGAGTTTAGAAGAAAAACTAGAAGCGAGGGAAACAAAAACGGAACAAAAAATGCATTTTTTTTGTCTACTTTTCTACTTTTGTCTTTTTTTTTCTTTTGTTCTAAGTTGTTTTTTTTTCATCGAAAGATAAAATAGAACATATTTATGTGCGGGCTTTACGAACTGATAGTAAAATAGAAAGAAACCTATATATATATTGCATACTATCAGAACGCACTTTTCTTTCCTCTCGGCTGAACAGAAATAAAAAAGCAATCACTCGGGAAAGAAAGTGAAAGGATGCTCATTGAAAATTTAGAAAAATATGATTAAATATTTGACAAATATGAATGAAAAATCAATAGAGCAAACAAAAGACACACGCACGTCCATAAGCATACATATATGCTTAGAATTTTGGCTTCACACCACCTTTACGTTGAAAGTTATGGATTAGACCATTTTTTAAATTGGCTGTAACAGTCTCAAGTGTTGAAATCTTCAGACGAAGTTCAACATTGACACGTTCATATTCAGCACTGAAATAAAAAGAAAAGAAAAATTATTAATAAATAAAAGATTGTTCTTTTCATTAGTTTTTACCATCGAACATCCATATCACCAAATTTTTGTTTTCGTACTGCACGAGATATTTTTGATGCTTCATTATTTTTTCGACGTCTTTCCAAATAATATGATAAGTCGTCTTCTGTTTTTATATCTGTAGCACGATGAATATGACGTGGATTTTTAGTTCTTCTTAATGATATGGAACTATCTTCAGATATTGTTGGTGATGAACATGCACTTTCATTTAGTATTTGATTAAAATCAATTAATGTAGCACGCGATTGAAGTCGAGATGATGTACGACGAGGTCCACGTGTTGGTGTTCGTTTAGAAATTGTTGGTGATGGTGATGGTGTATCAAAAACTGTTGCTCGTTTTGATAAAAAGCCATAATCATGTTCAAAAGCAACTAGAGCACTAGGATCAAAATTGAATTCCTGTGCAGTAGGAGCAGATGTTGATGGTGTGGGTACAAAATCATCAAGTGAATTTAATTGCGTATAAACTAATACATTATCTGGTTCCATTTTTAATTGATTTGTTTCTATATGGAATATTTCTTTTGCTGGTTGTTCTAGTGTTGGTGAACAAAGTTCAGAAAATGATCCTGATGAACAAGCTGTTGCAGATGGTAGTATACTATTTATATGATTTGAATCAATATCGTTTGACGTATTCATTTGATCGGATGAATCACATTGTAACTATAAACAGAAAAAAAACGTATTGTTTAGATATACTATTTTATCTTTCTCTAATAAAGTGATTTCGAAATCCCATAAAGGAAGCGAAGAAAAAGAAGAAAATGTTTTTTCCCACTTACATATTCGCTGAGACTTCGTGTATCAAATAATTTCATTGGATCAAATTTAGCTATATCATTCATGTCAAAATTCAAATCATTGGCATTAATGTCACTTAAAAGTCGATGAAGTGTAAATTCATTACTATTTGCACACAGCTCGTTCAACTGATCTGAAGATTCCCAATCTATTCAATTTAAAAGAAAATAAAATTCATTATGATGTCTTTTTTTTTTAATAAATGAATTACCTTTGTTAAATAGGCCACTTGTCTTCAGGACTGAACGTAGTGGAGTGTTGAGGTTCGTCGACAGTGAAACAGGTAGATGCATTTGGTCCCCATGAATTTCTTCGTTCAGAATCACAGTCGAGGTCGAATTCGAACGAGTCAAAGTCATCTGGGATGATTTGATCAAGTTCGAATGTGCTTGTTGCATTTGTTGCTTCATTTGTTGCTGCTGATTCATATAAATGCTCTAATTCGTTAAGGGGGTCGACAGTGCGATTGTGCTCCTCTCCACTATGAAACATACCCGAGTCGATGCAGAGAATATATAAAACAATTTTTTTCTCTTTCTTTCTTCCTTTTTGCTATGCACCTTTTTTTGTCACTTTGTCGTTCCTTGTACACCCTTTGCTATTACTGTTGTTGTTGTTTTTTTTTTTATGATGATGATCACGAAGTTGCAGTAGCAATTAAAATAGCTGACAGTATTCGGTTATTAATAGATGCCCTGTTATATACACATATATGTATTTGTTAACCAACTCAATCCTAATTTCGACGCATACAAATAGGATTTCGTTAGTCGACTATGACGACTAGAAGAAACACATTATTCTATCCGGTTTTTTTGTAATCTAAAATGCAACAGAACAGCATAGGATTATTTTTCTTTTCAAGAAGTTGAGAAGGGTATTCAAATTACTCTTGCCTTAAATCGTAAAAAATATCGATAATAAAACACAGAAAAACAAAAAAAAATGATTTCGTTTTGTTTTCATTTCACATTTAAAAGAGCGAAAAGCGAATCGTCAGTAAATAAGAAGAAAAAAAAAATAGGTGACCTGATGTGTGCTTATGTTTTTCTTGACTTCGCAAAAACAACAAACTTCGAAAATAAAAAAAAGAAAATTTGAGATAGAGAAAAGTAATATCAAAAACTCCTGTTTTATGACGTCCAAAAGAAATAAAAGGGTCGGATTTTTTGTAAAAGAGAAGAATGTTGACTGTAATTGCATTTGAATGCATTACAAGAATAAACTTGTGGGTTTTTTTTTATGCCTGTCAACTTCTATTGAGAAAATTTTTTTTTCTCTATAGCAGAATGGTTACCATGCAATCCATAAATTACATAAATAAATTATTCAAAAATAGCTTGTTATAGAAATAAAATAATACCTTACGAAAAGTATCTTCTTTTACTAGAATGTTTTAGGTCATAATACCTAACACTCAGAATTTGATTTGTAGAAATAATAATCGTAGGCAAAACTGCTCTACTATAAAAAAAAACTTATGTGGAGATATGTTGCAAATATTTGTTCACGATATCGGGTGCTTCAGCGGATAATTTTGTGTTGTTGGTTTCCTATCTCTATCGTAGGTAAAAACGAATGAAAGACAATAACAGTAGTGTCGGAGTCTGCTTTATATAGCATATTTACCGCTCATTTTTTCCCTGTTGTTTTTTTTCTTTCCTTTTCTCTATGACATCATGTTGAATCAAAGAGAGAAAGAGAAAGACATACAGGAATGAGGGATTCCGAAGCTCATGTCGTCAATGTACATAAACTTTATAGAAATAAAAAAAAAAGTAAATGAATCTTGTTTTTCTCTTTTACCCCTCGAAATTTGTCATCATGATGCATAATGACTAGCCCCATCTCATAATAAAATAATGCTTATAAAAGAATCGCTATTTGTTTTTTTCTTTTTACCAAATATAGGCAAGAAAAAAAAGAGAGTGCATACTAGACTAAAACAGGCATATATGTTGCTGTCGAAATATTTCATAATTGTCTTTCATAATTTTACTTTACCTTTTTCATCACAGAATATGAAAAAAGGTTGCTACCGATGAGCATTAACGCTGACGTGTCTTTGCCACGTCTACATCAGTATTATTTCAAACGCAATTTTGCTTTCTATTTAGTATTATGAATAATATTGACCTATATATTTAAAGAATATTTTCCAATTTTTTTAATGTTCACAAAAAAAAAAATAATCTAACATTCAATGATTATTGTAAAATAAAACAATTTGAATAACGTAAATAGAAACCATTTGATTCAATCATGCCTGAAAGAAAATATTTCTTATTGTCCTCATTAAAAGCTACTAATAGGCTATATGTACTCTTGTTGTTTTTTTCTCGTTGTCAACACTTTGATTATTATGACCTTGACATAGGAACCGAAGAAAACAAATCTCATTCAATAAAATAATATGCCCTTATAATCAAAAAAAAGTTCTTATATTCATCATCAACAACAATTTTTATTTTCTTTCTCTCAGGTTTCTTTTTTGCAAAATACCATACTTCAAAAAAAAATACAAAGACGCATATCAAAATAGCCAAAAAAACAAAAAAAAAATGATGAAATTTAATTATATGCTAAAAAAGACAAATAGTGATAATGATAGTTGCAAGCAAAACTAATCTAATACTTGAAAATTGTTTTTTTTTTTCAGCAAAATATTACCAAAACATAGATATACAAATATATACGATGAAGTTATATTATTTATTCAAGAGAAAATAAAAAAAAAGACTTTCAAAAGATAAAAAGAGATCTAAAGTGAAATTTGAATTCATCAAAAAAACAAGACTATTTTTAGATAAAATCTAAAATGTCATTTAATTTAGTGACACAAAAAAACAAAGGGTTTCTGACGTCAAGTTCAAGGTTATAGCAATTATTTGTCTTAAGCAATACTTGATTGCACCATATTTACAAAATTTTTCGATTTCATGACTCAAGAGCTCGGATGTAACATGATAAGAGAGACGAGCCTTGGATATGTGTATAGTAACAAACCATAACAGAGCAGAAAGAAAAAAGTTGCGTGAATCATTATTGAACGATGTAAATAAATAGATGTCATGATCTTAATAAATGTCTTCTATGTGGAGGATTTAACCTAGTTTTTGATTGACTGAATCGATGAAGAAAAAAAAAGAAGAAAGTGGTTTTTTTCTTCTTCTTCTCTCCTCTCTTTTCTTCCGTTCCGATTGGATACTGTTGGAGAAAAGAGGAAATTTCGTTTGCCGTACCCTGTACGACCATTAACAAACGGAAAAAAAAAAGAAGCAAAAGAAAAGAAAGGCGCAAAAAATTACTTCACTCACTCGTTGCTTTTCTCTATCGTAGAGAAGAAGAGAAAAAAAAAAAAGTCGTCTCAGCATACATGCATGTATAAGACTCCTTCGTTGTCTATTATTATTCAAACAAATAAGTAAGAACAAATTCAGAGAAAAAAAAAAAGAAATGAAAATTTCTGATAGTACAACTACATCTACATTACTTATGCCATCATCAATACTATTAAAAAAAAACAAAACAACTGTACTAATCTATTTCACGACGGCCTTTTCATTCTACTAATACGTTTCTTTTCTTTCTATCATTCAGAAATCTTTCAAACCAAATCGTCGACTCAAAAACCGTATGAGTACATTATCAAAAAATTCACCATCAATTTCAATTCCGATCAATAATTATCAGGTAAATTAATGTTATTTATTCATATATACCATGTTCTATGAAGTTCAACAGATCTTATTTCTTGTAAGATATAAAGACTAAAAAGCAGCATAAAATGTTTGATGCTTGTCAATAGATTTTACCTGATTGATAACTTACGAAATCGAATCAATCAATAGAACTTTCAAACTCAGAACTACCAAGCTCCCATAGTAACCTATGAAACCATCGATTTAATAAAAAAATCTTTACAAAAACATGAATATAAGATAAAGTTTTTGTTTTGATATATTATTAAACAAAGATTTGAATGATGTTTAATACAAAAATATTTATCTAGTTTGAAGTCAAATTGTGATATTCGAAAACATAGAAATATGAACGTATTACTACTAAAAGAGATGGAAGTTTGAAATTTTCTTTTATTAAGATTATTCCTGTATCTTCTTTATGGACAAATACTCAAGTAACTTCACCAAATCCAATAATACGACTAATCAATACCAATCCTAATCCAATTAATACTTCTTCATCATCAGGTAGATAATTTTGTAAACTCAAATATATAAAATAATTTTTTCAATTTTTCAATAGTAATCATGCCATCTTCGATACAGCAACAACAACAGCAACAGGTTGAAATATACTTGTCAAACATGCTTCTTTTTCATCGTCATCAACTTATATATAAACTCTTTTTTTTTTTCTAGAATACACCTGTTTATTCATCATATAAACCCTTTAGTACGTATGAAATAGATCGTTTTTTTTTCTAGTTTTTCTTTTCTAATGAAAATTTCAGCTGCTCCTCGTGTAACAACTACACTCATTCCACTCAATGTATGTCCTACAGAATATTGTCAAACAGTAAAATCAACACCAATACCATCCATTAGTATCGTACAAAATAATAAAGAACAGACGATGTTCGAAAACAAATCAAAAGGCACTATAACAACTCATGTTATTGGTGATTGGATAATACGTGAAAGATCGGAACCAGTTCAACGAAAAGAAAATGAACAATTAACAACACCAATAGAACAAATTGTTAATCCAGAAAAACAAGTCATTTCTAATGAATCTATTACTTTCTATTCATATTCATCGAAAAATGTTAACCAGTGGACTGTAAGTTATTGTTTCATAGAAAAACAAAATTATGCTTTTTTTCTAAGTATTTACTATACTGATTTTCTTATTTTCTTTTGAAAACAGAATAATAAGCATCTAGTATGTAGTGACTCTCATAATTATTCGACCAGCTTTATCTTTAATGTTTTTCCATTGTCGTAAACATTAATACGAATTCTAATATTAATTTGCACAGAGAATTTCATTTCCACGAAGAATCTTCGAAGATAAAAGTGATTGATAGTTTTTCAATGTAATGACAGAAGAACTGACTTTTGTGTCATCCGTATGATTGATACATCCCAGTCAAAAAATATCATAGAGAGTTAGAAGACATTTCATTTTGTAGAGAATCGTTCTCTCTCTTATTCTGGATGATTTAATCAGAATTTTATTGGCTGATTTTACGAGCTCACAAACTAACAATCACCTTCATCTTCATAAATTCTTATTGGACATGAAATTGAATCTGTTGTATATAGGCTTGTATTAAGTCTGAGTAGCTCACATTTGCTAAGATTCTGACACATACTTTAATGTAAAGTATGTAACTCGACATGTTATTTCTTAACGATGTTCTCTTTAAATATTCTTCTATTTCATTCAGTTGAATGACAGATGTATCGTTTTAGATTGTCATTCATTACAGAAATACTTTTTTCACATGATCTTTTCTATCAAATCAATGTTTCTTAAAAATAAAGAAATATCTATAGAGAAAATAGCTAATCTTCATATTAAAATTCAACATACTTCTGTCGCTGACGAATAGAAACTACTATATATGGAAACAGAATATTGAACTGTATATACATTGACTACACTTGTTATCGTATAAGAATGAATTTTAATTTCAAACAAGGCAGCGTTATTGACGCATAACAAAAAAAAAAGAGATAAATCGAAACAGGTCACGTTCGAGCTGCTCGATATAAGCCTAGTCGTATGATAAAGTTGTCCAAAAGGTTAAATGAAGGATACAAGAAATGTTTTAAACTAAAGTACAACAATTTTCCATATCTGTCACTTAAATTTCTAAAATAATGATGCACATTTAAGGGCCCCCTCCCCTCAAAAAATCAATTTTGGTCAAATTTATCGATTTTGTGATTTATAACTCATTAGGTAGAGCAAAGTGTCTACTCTCGAATGCACTATAGTTGATTGATTTTATGATGGGCTTTAAGAATATTACATAAGTTTTTCTGAACCTTCATATTGGAAAAAATAAGGCTTTTAAAAACTTATTTTCCGTTTTTCTCAAAATCAGTTTTTTCGAGTATACCGTTTACGCGGGCACGCCTTTCTTAATAACGACTCAATAGAGAAGGAATAATTTTTTCTTATTGCATAGAGGACAAGTGGAGCTAGACCCTAATAGAGCCCGATTTTTGAATATCTCTTCTGCTGAAATAAAAAACTTGAATCTTTCGTTTTATTTAGCGACTTTTTTGACCATGAATTCGAGAATTTTTTGAAAAACAGTTTTTAAAAAACAAACGAAGGGAAATTCAAAAATCGGACTCTATTAGAATCTAGCCCTAAGGGTACTCTACAATTTAAAAGCCACGCAGACATATTTAGCTAATATCCTCATGTTGAAAACCTTACTCGCGTAAAGGGTATTTTTGACCAATGAATCGACTAGAACTTGTGCATATCTTTGAGATTTGGGGGAGATATTTTAACCGTAATCTATCCTAGCCTAGACTAACATTCTCTGAAATTTTGGTTGAAATCGGATGAAAAATAACAAAGTTGATTTCTGAGGGGGGGCCTTAAGACAACAATTTTGTGATTTGATATCAACTAACAGAATGCAAAATGGAAGTCATAACGCGCTTGATGTCTCGAAAATTATAAAAGTTAAACGTTTTTTTTAAAGAAACTAGGAATAGAAATATAGATCATAGAGATCATCAATAATATTCGTTTCAGATAGTATTCAATAGATTTCAATTTGCTAAAATTAAGAATTATTCTTGTGTTCTAAAAGTTCTATTAAACTCTTGAAGATAATAGTAGAAGGACTAAGTGATGAGACGGTCTGTTTCATATTGTGATTTTAACTTCTACTTGACCGTCCATTCTCTAACATGTACCTCTCTCTCTCTCATCTTAAACTTGCTTTGTTTTGTACTCTTATCGTTCTTTTTGTATATTATTGCTAGATGTATGATTGATCTATCGAAATCTAATTGAGAAGATTGAAATATTGCAGTAGATATTTTGCTTTAGTATATTAAATCTCTTTTCTTGTTTATTTAGATTGATGACGTATGTTCTTTTTTTGAACATGTTCTTCAAAAAAATTGTTATGCATCCATAATCAAAGAACATTTAATCGATGGAATAGCTCTTGTTCTACTACAAGACGAACATCTTAGTAGTATTTTTAAAATGCAATTAGGACCTCGTTTAAAATTACTAAATAGTATTAATAAACTTAAAAATGGTGATCTTCCTTCATCATAATTCAATTTATTTTCAACAACAACAAAAAAAACGATCATTATTTTCTTTATTGAACAGTAGAAGATAAAATATGATTCCTGTAATAAATATGTCAAAACGAATAATTATATTCAAACATTCTTTAAATAAAGTATTCAGATGAACAAGCATCTTAGAGGACAAATAATATTTGTTATTATCAAATGAGTCATCTTATGACTTTCAAAAATAGAAAAATTATACCTAGCTGTACAAAATTTTCTTTTCTATATTCATAAATGTTTACAAAAATCTGAATGATAATTGTATTAAATTGTGGCTTCGATCGACCTGCATATGAGATAAACATTGTACGTTTTTCATCTTGTACACTCGAACTCTTCTTCTAGCATGAAACAGATTGATCATTCTATGATAATATGATTGCAAAATGCTTAGCGAAGATTTTATAGATCAATCAGAATTCATTAGTATTGCATACTAATTAGAGGTTTTAAAATTACTTTTCCGTGTTGATTTGATCTATATTGATGTGTTTGTTTCATCAAGAGTAGAAACTTTTTTCTATTTCTATCGGAATCTATCGCGATAAATACGAATGAATATTATTAATATAACACTATTTATCGAAAACTAACTGCTAGCTTCGTGAGTTGTTCTTTCTATTTATATCTACTTGAATGGTTTCATTCCTTAAGTAGTAGACTACAACATAAAGGATATGCTATCATAATTTTATAATTTTATTCATATATCATTGAAAGAAATAACAATTCTTCATGAACAGCGTTAAGTTTACAACGGAACTAATATTAACAAGTTAAAACTCGTGCATTCAAAATCACTCGAGTTCTTTACTGTTTGTTTTTCTTTCAACTTTGGTTCACGACTGTCCATTTATTTTTTTTTGTTTGATTTAGATTCAGACTATGAATCAATAGGTCTATTATTTGGGGTACATGATCGCTGATACATTGTTTATCAATATGACCAGCATGTGTGAGTTTCTTATCTTCTTTGAAGCGCTCATTTTTTTGGAGAACCTTTATCAAAAAATAAAAAAGGAGCAAAGAGTTGAAAAATATTACATTACTTCGCATTGTCCATACATTTTCATTTATTTCACCAAGTTCTATCTTATTTCTTGCTTTGATATTGAGGACATAGGGTCAAATATTTCTCCTTCAATACTCAATAGAGCCTTTCTGGTTGGCGCTGGATTCCGTCCCAAAAATTTTTGATCTGATGGACTGTAATATTCAATGAAATTTTATTTTTTAATTTGTTGATATTTTGAGTTGAGAACCTTTATAGAAATTATTGTTCCATAGTTCATCATACGTGCTGGTTCTATAGCTTCGCTTCAGTAATACAATATGAATGTATAAGTGGTTAATACAAGACAAGAGTGATCTATTTATATTTATCCAAAGCAAGAACAACCGCAATTTCCTAAGTTCACTTCTTTACTCAAAACCGAAAGGTTATAATCAAAGCATGAAGTTTATAATCTTTTCATAGAACATAAAAACACTTGAAAAAAAACAATCTACTTTTATCCAAGGTCTTTTTTCTGCAAACAGCGTTTATAGAATGTTTCGAAAAATAGAAGTATGGCTCATCTTGCGAACATAAAACAAATATTAAATATAATTTAACTACCGTTATTGCTATTAATTGAAAAACATGCGAACTCACCCATCGTATCATTGTTTTAGATCAATCATATGACTTGTATACCAAGACGCATTTGAATTTCGCTGACACATATTTGTAGTCCTTAACTTTGTCCATGATCAAAAATGGTTTCGAATATAGAAAGTCTGAAAATAAAACTGACCTAAAAAGATTTTCCTATTGAAATAAAATCCTTCCATAATAATCTATTAAATTTAAATATCACACAAAATCAGTATTGTATGACAACTAATAAAATTCAACTTCTTTCATATCATTATTTGTCAAAGCAAATTTTACAACTCATCAACAATTTGTTTCTTTGATAAATATAAGATTTTTATCATAAAAAACGAATGAAAATCTTGAAAAATCGATCAGATCTTTAGGAACTTCATATTCCAGACTTTCTCTTTCATACATGAACTTTTCTAAAAAAAGAAAATTTATGTTTTTTTTTTCGTAGAAAACAGCAATGAAAGTTCTTCTTAACGAATGGAATATATTTTTCTTTTGGACGATGAATTATTGAAATTATAAACATAATAAAAAGAACGAAAAACTTGAATTCATGTTTTATACTGTTTTATTATTTTTTCTCATACACGACAATTCACAGAACACACATTTCGTTTTTCTAAACCATTGACTGATAAACAAATATAACAAGAAGAATGAAAAAAACGTATGACGACAGTTTTACACTAGATATAACAATGAACACATATATAACACGCTCTTATTTAAAAAACGCGCTAATACATTCGTGCGTGTGTCTGTGTTATACAAAAAGAGCATTGACTTATTTAGTTTGTTCATTTGCTACATTTGATTTGGCTTTTTCATCATCGGTTTTTGGTACATCCTCAAGATCCGGCATTGGTTCATCGTCACTATCTGTTCCTTCATCATCAAGATCGTTGAGATCAGCACCTGATGCACCTCCTAAACCAACACCACCGCCACCACCACCACCACCAGCACCCATTTGTTTAAACATGCCATCTAAAACAGAATAATTAATAAAAAAAACAACATTTTTTTTGAAAATCTATTTACCTAAATCACCCCAATCTTTACCACCAGTGCCATTCATTTCATCATCATCGTCACCTGATTATTTAAAAAAAAGGAATCTTTTTTTTTCGTCCTCTTTTCGATGTCATATTTACCTTCAGCTGTAAAATGATTCCAGTCGACAGCAATCCATGAACACTACAAAAAAAAAACAACAAAAATACAAAATACAAAATAAATTGTTTATTACTTTTTCAGCAGATTTAATTAATCGTTTCCAAAATGGTCTTGTTGAATCTTTCTTTTTCAACATAAATTCCCAATGATTTTGACTTGTTTTACGATATTTTGATGTCTAAAAAAATATATAAAACAATGATTTTATTTGCTGAAGTACAGCGCAATTTCGTAAAATTTGTGAAACCATCTGTAATAAAAAAAACTTACTCTACTTAAAAGATAATAAACCACCTCAGGTAATGCTTTACTTTAGATTCATTCACTTAAATGAACTCAATGCAAAGTAGATTAAAACATTGGACGAATTTTTATGTAACAAAAATTTACAGTCTTTTAAATTTTATTTGTTGTACATTCAAGAAAATATTTACTTCTCACACAACCATATATCTAGAGAGCGGATATGAAGTTTAATCTTCTGTCTTTCTGAAGATGTTTAATCTCCACCCCTCAAACGTCAATCATGAATCGGATGCAGTTTTCAGTCCTATACCATAATGTTTTCGGTAGATATTCAACAAATAAGTGTCAAAAAAGGTTCATTTAGCAATCCTAAGTTCTTTGTAAGCTTTAATTATATTTGTCTCATTTGCTTTTTGTTTGCAAGCACATATCAAGTTGTAGGTCATGACGTTGTCCTTTCTTTTAATAAGGAGAGTAAAAAATTATATCTCGAAAAATGGCGCCCTAATTATAAGAGCACATTTTTATATAATAGTATTAAAACTGAACTCAACGAAAGCGATTGTATCACGTTCTGCATCTTGACATGATCTTTTAAGCAGAAAAAAACTGCGACAAAAACTACAATGATTTTCCTTTGAGAATTTTGTGACGCACTGTCAACAAAGCATATTTTTCAAGCAGGTGATGAGAAAAATCATCCAAAATTTTCGCAAACAAAAAAAGACATACTGCAACAATGTTTGTTTAGATTTCCTCTTTCGGGAAGGTGATTTTAACCTAAGAAAGGACAAACAATTATTTTTAGGAACATAAACACAGCATATGTGTTACACCACCGACCAACTCTCGGACAATCTTAGCCTACATTTATCTTATTTTTGATGATTGACTTTTCTTCTTTCTGCGAAGGCGGGAGTTGAATATTTGACGAGAGCAACTTTCAAATAGTTTACATAAGCTGAAAATGACTTTCTTTTGTCTCTATAATCTATCTTCAATAGGATTTTAGGATACATGTTGCTTCTTTTTTACAATATGAACAGAACAAACTTACTGTTGGATCTATTTCATCAAAAAATTCCAAAATTGTATCATAACTTAATCCTTTTGTTTGTTGGCCTCTGAAATCCAAAGAAAAAAAAAAGGACAGTTGTTTATTCAATGAAATAAACATGTTCCTACTTAAAATGAAGTTTCGTTGGTTCAATATTTATTTCCGGCTTATCAATATCTTGTACAGCTATTGTTAATAAAATATGATCCTTTTTTTGACCCCATTTTATCGATGGATGAGTATTAGTCCTATAAATTAAAACTTTATCACATCATTACTAGATAAAAAATTGCATACATATTTAGTGTTTAATTCAATTTGTGTAGATAAAATCTCGACTGTGACAATGACCTGGTATATCACTTGATAGCACAAAATGAACTAAAGAGAAAAATAAACAATGTAGAATAAGAAAAAAATGCCAATGATTTTGTTTCGTGACGCCCTCTATCTCTGACCTCCTTGATGTAAATGATATACTACACTGAATCAGAAAGACCTATTAATGTTAATGTTGTGAATGTTGTGCTATCTCTGACGAAAAAAAATGTAACTAGAATCACCAATTGACAACATGATGCACTATCAGTGGCGACACCTAGTTCAAATCGTCATATCAGAAATAAATATATAATGAAAATAGCATATTTCAGGTGCTCTACAAAACTATATATTTTATTGTTGTCTAAAATGATAATTATGATAGCCTCCTTGTGAGTAACATCTATGAGATGTCGCAAGGTAAACTCTAGTATTAAGATTCATCAGAAAGGTTTGATGCTCGAAGAACTCTCATCTCAGATGGAGGGAATATCATGAAAAAGATAAGCTTCTAAAAATGAGTTTCATTCTAACTGCATAAATGAATTCGGATTTGGAATCTATAGTCGAAGCGATGATTCATACGTCTATGATTACAGACTATATATTATTTTAAAATAAACCAACCGATAATCGTTTGAATCTATTCTTTAAAAATTTCTTCTAGATAACATTCTAAAATGGCTTTTCGTAATCTTACAAGAAGTTTATTTCAATTTACTAAACTTACGAATGTAAATCAACGTTTATATTCTTCAATTCAACGAAAGTCATGTCATATAACTCAACGTTATGTACCAATACGAACATTTTCATCAGTACAAACAAATGATAATGCCTATCGTGATTTAGATACATTTCTTCAAAAAGAAATTCAATTAGAAAAAAGTGCACAAAAACATCCAAGCAAATTACCAATCATTCCTAATTTTCAGGTTGAATTTTATTTTTACTTTTATTTCTTTAAATATTTTCATTTTTTTTTTTCAGGTTCAAACAAACGGTCCAGAAGTAACATTAAGTCGTGATATCGGTAATGAAAAAATTGTTGTGAAATTTAATGTAACAAATACAGTCAATGCAAGTGATTCAGAACAAGAATCAGATTTACAATCAACAGGACAAGAACAACAAATAACTAATTCATCATCACAATTAAAATCTCGACCAACATTTACAGTTGATATAAATCGTGGTGGACAAACATTATCATTTCTTTGTTCATATTTACCAAATGATTATCCAGATTCACGAGAACATAATCATGCAACAGAAAATGATCAAAAACAGAATCATAATCAAGAAAATATTTATGAAGATTTTCAAATAGATGAATTTACTATACATGATGGAGAATGGAATGAAACTGTTTATAGTTCAGATTGTTCAGTTATTGATGGAGAACTTTATGATAAATTACTTAATTTACTTGAAGAACATAGCATTGGCGAAGGTTTGTTTAATATCAAAGTTTTATTTTAATTGAAAATTATTTTCAACAGAAAACTCTATACAAAACACTATCATACTATTGAAGAGACAAGGAGTGAATCGAAAGTATCAAGATAAAATATATGACTATTTTTTCGCGTATTTAATTTTATTGGTAGTACATTAAAAACTTGTTCGAGATATGCTACAAAATTTTATTGGATATATTGAAAAATACAGATAATCGTTGTCTACAAAGCGATAAGTTTTTTGCAAACTGTTGAGGTGTAGTAAAGACTTTTATGAAGTCTATCGCGAGAATAAAGACTATTTTACTCATTGTTTAGAAGATTAACTAAAATTCATTCATTCTTGTGTTATTTTTACAGAGTAGAAATCGTTCTCAAGTACAATGTATTTATAGAACTTATTCGATGTACACTGGCCATCAAAAAATTATTTTTTTGAGTTTTATCAATATTTATTGATAGCTCAAAAGTCTCAGAAAAAAATTCGAAACATATATTCGAAACTTTCGGCTCACTCCTTATATGTAAAATAAGAAACTAGTTTTTGTTTTGCAGGCTAAAAAAACTTGATAAATAAATACTTCGTATACATAATTTTAGTGATGTTTTGATACTTGAATTTTTTACTTTGAATATCTTTATTTAATGGTTCTATACAATACAATATGGAATCAATGATATAAAATTAAAAAGACATCTTAATATAGTTTTTGTAACATCTGTTATAAATAGAACCATTACATAAATGTATTCAAAGAAGAACAGAAATATCAGTGTGATTATATACATTAACTATTTATTGATTAAGACCTTTGGCTGTAAAAAAAAAAAAGGGTCTGCGTCTTTTATTTTATTACGTAAATGCCGGTAAAATAATGATATTCTAAATCATTTCCAATTTGTGTCTATTCAAACTATTTGTTTCAATATAGTCTTATATAATTTTAAAGCAGATAGTAAGGTTTTAGATGAGTGAGTTTTGTATCGTTTCCGAAGTTTCTTCTGACTTAAGATTGATCTATCACTTCCTCGTCAGTTATTGTTTAACTGAATTAAGTAAATATAAATGCAGAAAAATTCTTTTCTTTATATTTCTTACTTTAAAAATTATGTATCAACTCTTTATTCTTGATATTTTTGAGTACTTATTCACACATATAGAAAAGATCTGAAAATGAAGATATTTATGATCGAATCCTTTTTTTTTAAACATATCCTGAGAGCAGAAATTAAATTGATCAATTAATATGATCTAATTCATGATGCCTATTTATCTCATAGAAGAATTTTTTTATTATGAAGCGTAATAAGAAATAATGTAGGCAAGTGAAAAGAACAATAAAACATAAACGAAATTAATTAGTCGTGACAAATTACAATGCACTCAATGTACGATAAAGCCAGGTATATTTACAGGTATAATAAAGCAAACAATTATGGTTACTTTTAAAAGTCTTCGAGTAATGCTAATATTGAGTCTTAAAACAAATGATACTGTTCATATCTATATGCATTTTGAATCATTCACTTTAGAATTTTAATAAGAAATTTTTGGAATTTTTCTTTCTAATTATCTATATTCATATGTACTTTTAGAATTTGCCAATCAACTTGCTGATTTTTCAACTGCTTATGAACATCGTCAATATATTGGTTTACTTGAAAAATTACAACAATTTGTGAAGAAATAGTTTAGAACATTAGATTAGTTTCGTTCTAGTCGTTGTTCTCTAAATAAAAATAAAGATCAAACAACATGATTTGTCATCATCATCATGTGAAACTATGATAATAAAAACTTGAATTTCGTTTTTTTTTCTACATCTAACATCATATCAAGGATCAGTTTTGTTATTTATATTCGATATCTTTGTTGAGCTATTTCGACAATATAAACATTAGCTGCCCTTAATTCAGCTATTATTCACGAGTAGGAATCTACAACACTTCCTTTTACAGAACAAGTCTTAATTAAAACTTCTTTGCTGATAACGATCTTGATTAAAATTTTTTGTTTATTATTTCATTCTCAACAATTATCAAAGTTTCTTCTTTCAAATATCGATAAGTTCATCAACACAACTAAAGCATTCATACTAGATATTGTAAAGCAAAGTAAAAAAAAAAAGTCTATGATTTTAGAAATAGTGAAACTATTATCGAATCAAATTGATGTATATTGTGTTTCATAAATTCAAAAGCCTATAGAAGTTATCAAAAAATTCTATTTCTTGTGAATCGTATTGTCAATTACCAAAGACTTTCATACGCATGCCAAATAAAAACCGTCGATTTTTGAACTCTTTGTCAAAACACAATAATAAGTATGAAAAGAAAATAAATAATTCTTGATAAAAATTTTTACCGAGACCAACTTGAAAAATAGGAACGCTGATCTCAGTAAAAAAATGACATTTTGGTTTTAGAACCATCTTAAAGATGTCTATTTATAATCGAGAGACCTCCTCAGTTTAGTAAAATATTATCTAGTTTACAACAAAATATGACACGTTACAAAGCTATTTCCTAAACTGAAAAACTCTACGGTCTAGAAATGCGAATTCACTAGTTTTCTGTCTAGACCATAAATGCACAGAGGATATCAAAGACGATGATTTTTTTTCTAGTTGAACATCTCTCAACAGCAATCAATTTTCGATATCTGCTCGGACCGTCTAAAGGAATAAATATTTATTTCCATGCTCAACTCGAACAGCTCCTTCTTTTAACTGATTACCGTGATCTACTACTCTTTATGCTCGTATATCATTCATAGAAATTCAATAATTCATTATATATCGATATGCAATCAAAATACTTTTTTTTTCATGCATTGTATTCAATTATTGCTTGAGATTGAAAATCAAGTTTTGAATGCACTGTTAAAGAACACTAGTGAACAGAGTTACAAGAATTCAACGATAAAAGAATTTGACAATATTCTCTTGAAAAATCAATACACTTGCACCTTTAAACTGAACTCTGTTAGCCAAGTGCAGCATGTTCAAAAACGATTTTTTCTTTGTAAACATTAAAGCCAAATTTTATATAACGGAAAAAACTTGTTTTGTGAAGCGACTTGTAATCAAATGACAAGTCATCTTTTGTATTTTTTCTAGTATTTTACTTAATATACGTTTATATCTAGATTTACCGATATACGTATCTCTATCATGTCAATCTAACGTCAAGTTAATCGAGTTTCAATGAATATTACTTATCTATTTACAGTTGGACACAGCAATTATTATTTAGTACAAAGAAAAAAGCAGTATTAATATGGATGCATGAACAACACATGTAATTACTTAAAAATAAAATTATTGTGATGATTTAGTACTTATTGTTTCATTTCAAAAAAGTTCATAGGCCATCATTAAATTAAAAATCGATCAAATAGTTTCAACTGAATAACTCTCATGTATATGTCACGGCGAATGAAACATTGATTTATTCGTTTTGCCTCACATATGTCGATATTGTTTTTTGTTTTCTTGTAAATAATCTATTTATTTATCTAAATTTTCATTTTACTGAATAAAACATCTACTGTTTTATCTTTGTGTTCCATAATAAATATATTTACAGCTTCAATTTGCAAGGTTTAAAGAAGCACTCAAATCTAAGCCTTAAAAAGCCAACAAATTTTGAAAATACTTTAAATTTATAAAAAAATATATTTTTACTTGTACAAAACTTTGTAAGGTCTAATTAGTTCTAAACATTAATCAATAAAACGTGCAGTAGTGTTAAAAATAGAATCATAGATAGTTTAAATAGAAGTGCAACAAATATAAAACGAAATCAAGCTATTTTGATGAATATTCTGAAGATTTTGTTTAATCATCTATTGTTAATAATATAACCAATTAAACAATACAAGCAATGAGCTTCAAATATTAATAAAATTTAAAAAAATGCAAATAAATTAATAGGATCTTGAAAAAATTAATTTTCATATTTTTTCATCATAATTTCTTTCAATAGAATACTCTTATTATTATATATTCGATTAAATTTACGTTTATTATTATGATGATAGATTTCAATATTCTCAAAATATGATCTAAAAAGAAAAAAATAGATTTTTAGATGAATTTGCACGAAAAAAGAGCAACGAAAATTGTTACAACTATCATTCAACAGATCTAGACGAAAAGAAAATATTTAAATTAATTGATATAAATCAAATAGGACTATGAATTAATCAGTTTTTCAATATACAGTTCGAATGAAAGAATATATAAAAGTAAGAAGTCATGATAAAAATCATCACACACACAATATTTAATTTTTATTAAAGCAAAAAAGGAAACTGAACAACTTTAACTCTACTAGCAGCAATTTGAACCCTTTTGTACGCTATATACCAACAATTTTTTGATCATTAAAAACCTCGCCATTTTACAAATTAATATTGATATATGGTGTGTTAGCATGACCTAAAATTTATTTGAATGCATTTATTTATAAAGTAATAAAAATTCTACTGAATTCATTCATGTAGTATGTTTGATAGGCTTATACAATACTGCTTGCAAAATAAAGTGACCTGAATTTAGGATATCAGCGTTGAAAGACAATAATAATCATTAAATGAAAGATATACTATTAAATATTTTGAAATCGTTCTTTTATTTATAAATGAATGTCATAACTAATAGTATCATATTACTTGTAGAAGAAAGAATTAGGTTGATTTATTATTTTTAATCAACCATCGATTTTATGTTCGATATTTAAAATGTGATTGATGTCTGTATCTTTTCATTTATCATCATTCATCTCTCCTAAGTCTTCTATTTCATGATTATTTAAATTGAATAAGAGATATCATTGAATATGACATATTTATTCTAATTAAATAAAAGAGACATATGACATTGAGAAAAAAAGATTTCATAAAACATGCTTTGTAAACAGTTTAATTGTTCTTTTTTTGTATATTATAGTTATCTTTATGAACATTTATTTGTATTCCTTTACATATCTTCTTCATTTGGTATGGCTTATTACTCAAGAACGTGTTTTTATTGGTGAATCAAGACCAATTCAATATTCAAAACAAAATTCATAATTTAAAACTTCATTCATCAATACTAGTATCACTAGTTAGACTATTATCAAAAGGAGGTTTATAATCGAAACCAATAAGTAGATTCACTAGAATAACAAATGTTATCATCTCTTCTAATAATATATTCACAAGGGCATAGTCCTACACTTTTAGATACCAATTTCTAAATCAATATATGAAGGCAACGACTATGTAGAACATTATTGTTGGAAAGCATTATTATCTTTGTACATAAGTTGTTTTTGTTTTTTTGTTAATAATAACATTTGTTGAACATCATTGCTGTATTATTGCAGTTGAATGTATCTAATAAGGCATATTAATGGTAAACTTTGAATCGATAAAAATATCAGTTGAAAAGCCATATTCAGATTTAATCCTATAGATAATGTTTAATTTTGAGTATTACTATGATAAGATTGCGTACTAGAGTCGATTTAATGGATGAGAGTCACTCTGGTGATAGAACAATAGGCACTTTTGTAAATAATTGATTCATTACTATTACTTGGAAATAAATATTAGGAGGAGTTCAATGATCCGTAAATTACCGTTAATTATTCCGTTAATTTTCAAGATAATTAAATGATTTTAGTATTATTCGATTCAACAGATATGTTTCTGCTCAATAATATAAAAAAATTATGAGTTGCTTTGAAAATTGTTTGAAATAAAAGAGAAATCTTCACATCGTTGAAGAAGCTGTTTGAATTAGAAACATTGCTTGTACCAATTCATTTTAAGTCTCATACCATCACTAACCACTACCTGTATTTATTTTATAAATCTAGAAAAAAATATACCATAAATGAAAAGAAACTTATAATAACTATTAGTAACAAATTTAGGATTGGAGAACTAGTTTGTTTTCTATAACTCAGACAATAGACTGTAGTAGACATCCACACGATGTTTTTGTACTAATGAGTTTAAAATTTCAACAATCTCATCATTTGAACACAAAAGGCTTAACAAATGCATGGCAAAATCTTATGATTCTTGATTAAATAATTTTTCTATGTACATAACAGCTTGTTTATGGAATTAATATTCGCCGTGTTGATGAGAGAAGTGACGAGAGTGTTGCTGCATACTTGTAACAACGTTCTTCAAAAGTTACGTAGTCGAAAGAAACGATTGGACGAGCAAGTGTTCGATCAACCAATATATATTTATGAACATGGCATGTTGTGCCCATTTTGAAGAAAAATTTAGATTTATTTAACATCAGTTTGCCCTTGGACTAATGAAAATTTGACTGTCTAAAGCAATGAGTCCGAAATTATTTATGCTCATTATAGATAATATACGATTTTATGTTAACATCTGATATGGGTTAGAATTAAATTTTGTGTTTTCTTATGCAACACAAAGAAATTCGATCGCATAGAATGTAAAACGGAGAAAAACAAACTGATTAAGGATTACGTATATAGTGACAGCAAATAAATGCTTATTTTTTCCAGTAAGATCGTATTTCTTCTGTCTTATACAGAGAAACACGATGGTTTAGAACAAAACAATCGCTCAGGTAAAATAATTAGACAAAACATAAGAGAATTATATTTTTTTCATTATCGTAACAATCTTAGTAGATGCTTATAATAAGATTTTATATAAGCCTTCTTAGAGTCGACAATTATTCGGATCTTTTCGTCTGTTCTAGATAGATTGTAAAAAAAATCAGTGAATAAATCATAAAAGACTTTGCTGTTCGGTCTTTGGTCCTGAATGTACGAAAAGATAGATTATAAAAAACCGATATCATTCATTCATACTGAATCATGTAAAACCCTGAGCTTCTTGTTTTTCTACGATTGTTCACAATCATATCTGCTCGACTTCAAGATCAAAGCCGCTAATGGTAGCAGATGATATTAGAAGAGAAGATCAATGTATGGAGCTGTTTTTGATAAAAACAATATATTTTCAGGTGTTTATGTCGTAAATTCATATAAATACATGAACAACACAGTACGAGTATATATAAACCTTTGAATGTAAGTTAAAATATTTTCTTTGCAGATTTTACTAATTGTATTATTTTTTTCCTTTAATAAACATTGATTCATTTGAGAAAATATAAAATTTGTTAAGCAATAGCTATAATCATTGTTTCATACAATAAAAATGTAGCATACAAAGTCATATATCTGCATTCATATGAAGAAAAATAAAGTTTGTTTGCTGTTTCTAGATGTAAAATTATGTCAATGATCAGTTTTATGTTTTGTGCTTTCTTTATTATCTCAACAATATCAGCGATACCTACACCAGGTATTGTTTTGTCAGCGGTTATTCGGAACACACAGAATACACCTGTTCAATGCACTATTCATTGGGCGATAGACAATGATCCAACATCGAATCACCATATTATTACAGTTGAAAGCAATAAATATAAAGTTGTCTTTGAAAAAAACATTAATAGTAGTGAATTCATAGCAGGTGCATTTATCCAAGAAATTCATTGTGGTGACTTAGTGCTTAATGCTCCATTTACAAGAGTCCTTGCAGTAGAAAGACTTTGGGAATTTCGTATTGAATCAGATCGAATAGTTTCGGTTGGACGGAGTTCATATTTATCTTAAAATAGTTCAAAGATCAACTTATTCTTTTTATATTGAAAAGCATGATCTTTTGTTCTCCTCGGGAATAATCAAACAATTTCTTTGAGATTTTTGTGTTTTCTAAATAAATATCTAATGTTTTATTCATACAGCACAGGATCAAACTTTTTTTACAACATGAATCTGTTGAAATTCATGAAAACCATAACAAATATAAATATTTCGAGAAAGACTGGTAATCATAGAGAAAATGAGAGGAACAATTTTGATGATAACTACAAACATGCGAGGTCGTAATAATGTTGCTGTCTAACAATGTATCACAGGTTTTTCTTCTCTCTAAGATTTTTCCCTGTTTGGATACAGGAATCTTAAAACTCGAATAAAACTGCCTGATGAGGATGTCTGGAAAATTACGACGTCCAAAGTAAGTTTTTCAGCATCCTTTCGAAACTGTTGGAAATGATTGTACTCTATAGAACAAATAGTTCTAAGTGAATTAAGACGTCTTAGCTCTGTTCATGACATTCATTCATCGAGCTACATTGGATGTCTAGAAGGTACCGAAGCGTCCAAAACGGCGAAATCATGGAAATGTATTAAAAAAAATAAAAGGAAAATGCTTTTTGGGTCTTCTGTAAATCGAATACAGTTCGATGAAGGAATGTCATGGACAGAACCGAGATATCTAATTTTGCTCAGTATCATTTGCTGTCTCCTATAAAACTATCTCCAAAAATTTCAAATGCTTGCCAGAATACTAGTTTCAGAGGTCCTAGTTTTCCGGAATCTCTCATTCAAGCAATTTTATTGGAGTTTTTAGATTTACGCATTCTGATAGAGAATGCTTTGAGCTACTCAAATGTTTTTGTCAGATTTGTCCTAGCTATTACCATACGAAAGAAAACTCAAAAACACAACTGCTCTAAACTTTTGTCCACGACGATGCACGCATAAAAGTAAATGCTTATTTATTTTTCTCGTCATACTGTAAGACAACATTATCAGATATTTGTCCATAATAATACACTGCTTAGTTTATATTCATTTTTAGAGTCATCTAATCATCTTACTGATTAGTCTATTATACATAGTTTTCATTTAAGAATAATTACAATATTTCTTGAGTAGTATCTGTAGTCGTTGTTAATACATTAAAATGCAACAAACGAAAACGTCTATCGTCAACTATTACAATGAAAGAAATCGTATTTTTTTTCTAGGCAGAAAATTATATCCACCGTTGTTTTTATTTAATTAATTTCGATTTGATGTGCACTGACTGTTATTTATCTGGCTGTTAGTAGTTAAAGACATTTCAAAATGTTTCACAGTCACCGACAAACTCAGAATTTTGTATTAAATCAAATATTGCAGTTTCAATTGAAAGAAATTTATAAAATGATCTAAGTTAGTTTTTTTCTCAAATCATATAACCAGTTTTTCTTCATCTAGTTATAGTATTTGTTTTTTTTCTATATTAAAGAACCGAATTGTTTGTATTTTCATCATGTTTCAAATTCATACTGGTAATTATAATACATGAATAACTCAGATTGAATCATCAAGTACTTTTAAATCTAAAGCAAACTGAGAAATATAAATGGCGGATTTAGTATGAATAATGCGAAACTTTTCATACTGATAAGATATGCTACTTCAAAACAAAGCAGATAAGGGTAAAAGAAACGACTACTTGCACATACTATTTTACTCGAATTATTGGAAATTGTTCTGTTAATAATAGAAGTTCAGTGAATCAATATTATTTGTAAGTCATCAATAAATTTTCAATATATTATTAAATAAATATTCGACGGCGAAACAGTGTAACAAAACTTTTAAAGTGAGTTTTTTTTGCGTATGTTCTATTTTATTGTAATACTCGTAAGTGCTTGTAGGAAACATAATGATACATCAAAAGATAAGAACGAAAACACAGAACAAGACAAGAAAATAGTGAAGAAACATTGTGAAAGAAACCGGTTCCACAAAAACGACAGAGCTAGGAAGAAAGATCACAAGGCCATACACCTAGTCTACACTAAACGGTTAGACTATTTTCGAAAGAATAGGACTATGGGGGTAAGGTATGACTGTGCGGAAGTTAATTAATTCTAAACATTGAAGTCTTCTCCTTCATTAGCAGTTACTTATGTAACATCTATTTTCTCATTTGTCATACGTGGATAAATGTATATCATAACGTATAGAATGATTTAAAACAAACTTGATTTACGAATTGAGACGATTTTCAATTCCTATTGAACTATGTCATAGACATGTTTATCACCAAATCTTTTTTAGTCCCGCTCTCGATCTTGGTCGTAACTTATAGAAACCTTTTTCAACATTAATATACATTAAATCTAAAATCTCAAACACGTGTGTTTCGGTTAATTTGACCAACGAATATAAGTTTTTTTTATCATCTATCTTGACAATTGCTTTGATTGACGCGATCTATAAGATAATTCACTAAAAATTATAGGCGATATTCTACTATAATTTTCAGATCCAGGTCGAACGACTTTGTTCTCATAGTCCAAAATTCGATTTGGACTCGTTACATTTTTATTTTTTGACCCTGAGTCGAGGATAAAACTGACCCCAAACAACTCTCCTTTGTACCCTTTTAAAACTAAAGAAGAATTCTCAAAAGATAAGATTTTTTTACTTTTTTTTTATAACTAAACATATTATTCTTGCTTTGATGAAGAAAAACTCAGGTATGGAACATGGTTTGACTAATCGAGTTTAGGTGTCAATATATATTCTTTATCTTAGATAGAAAGGCAACGTTCTTATCTCTTTGTATATTTAAGCCAATGCAAGCTACATTTTCTTTCTATTACTCGGCTTTCTTACTTCAGTTACAAATTAGTTTTTTATTCTTCATTTCATCTATACTTTATCTGTTGTGAAAAATAATTATGGCATCACAAATGTGTGGACTCAAGGCTCCTAGCCATGTTTATGCAGGAACATTAAAAAATTCAAGTGATAATGATGTTACTGTTGAAGTCGAATATGCTGGTTCGGATGCTAGTCATAGTGAAACAGTTCATGTAACTGTACCTAAAGGAGGTTCACAAACAATTGAAGAAAAATCTGTTCAAGTTGGTGACAATGAACAACGTAAAGTTATTCAAAAATTAACTGTTAAATCACAAGATGGTACAACAAAAGAATTATCAGCTCCATTCGCAGGTGTTACATCACCAAAACAACATTGGCATTTTGAAGTTGATCAAGATGGTTCACTCAAATCAGTAGCATAATCAAATTCAAGCTAGGATATTTCATATTAAAATAAGTATTCCATCATTTAGAAAAAAAAGAAATTGTTCTGATTTGTTTGATATTGAAAAATAAATAAATACATAACGAAAACAATAAATTTTTATTTATGATTCATTCTAGCATATACAGAACAAATGTTTTCATCAAAACGATGATGATTTACAACATAAAGAATATTTTCAACTATTTTCATTCCACCTTGAACATCAGGTTCAATAGAATTTGCATAATCATTTGGATCATTGAATATTGTTTTTAAATCGATTACTGGAATGCCATGCTAAAAACAAACAATGAGTTCATAATAGAAATGAGGTTTTTTTTTCTATACTTTAGCTGATTCTGTAATAATGATATCATTCAAGGCTGATAAACCTGTTTCACACATTGTTTGTTGCTGTGAATTATCAAAACGTGGATTATAAATAGTACATGTTGTTACAGGAAGTTTTAATTTAGTAACTTTTTGTAACATATCGACATAATCCTACGAAAAAATAATAATTATTGGAATGAAATAATAGATATGTTTATATTTTCTGTTACTTTTTCGAATTTCTTTTTTATTTTACTAAGTACTAACAATGCTTCACCAACATTTCTAACTGACTCATTTAAATGATGCATATAAGAAAGTGCATTATTTCCACTTAAAAATAAATAAATCAATTTATTTTTAATATTAAATTAAAGAAAATGAATTTTACCAGTTGAAATAAATAAATGAGTAGCATCACAAGGAACATGTTTAATTTGATCAGCAATATGTGAAAGAACATTTCCATCGACAGCAAGTAATGTTGCATTCCAACCAAAATCTTTAACTTTTGTTTTAAGTTGATCGATTACAGCCGGTTGGTCTCGACCAACATATGAACGATTATCAAAAATACTATCACCAAGTAAAATTATGTTATGTATTGGAGACACCATTTGTTATGTTTAATACGTAAGGGTCAAATCAACTAGCTACTTATAGTTGAATAACTCACTTGATTGTGATTCAAAATTTGCCCTCAAACATCTTTTTTTTCTTCCTTCTTTCCCTTTTTATCGTTCTCATACAAAGATGAGTCATTGAAATCTCTCGTTCCTTCTATCAAATGAGACATATCAGGACTCTGAATGGATTGGAATAGACTTATCAAAGTCGAATTGTGAGTAAGCAAACGTCGACTCAGCCCACCAATGGATTTTCTTCAAAAAAACCCAGCCCATAGATCGTTCAACTAGCAAAAATTTTTCCTAACGCTAAATTAGCTTGTTATTCTGGTCAAAGTTATTCGTCATTATTAACATTCTTTTATTACATAAAGTTAACCAAACTTTTCTTGTAAAAAAGGAGAACAAGAAAAAAAGATATTTTGTTGAATACAAAAAAGATTTTTCGACATGAATAGGTAAATAAATTGGTATGAATAATTTGTTGACACAAAGCTTACATATCGACGCAAGAATGGCAAGTTTCGCGTGAATCAACCAAACTATTCTCATACTTATGTCAATCGAATTTGTCGATCATTTGTCGACATGTTCACATTCTTTTTTTCCGACAGTAAATTATTATTATTCGAACTTTATCTTTTTTTTTATTGTCAGTTATAAATTTATTCGCTCTTCACTATATTAATATCTGAATAAATGAAAAGATCAAAATGAGGTTTTTCGAAGCAAGAAATTTTGTGACCTATTCAAAACTCTGTTTGTGAACTATCATCAATCTATGAGCCAAAACTTGTAATATATATAGACAAAAACAAAAAAATCTGACGCTCATCAATTTTTTCTGATTCAAAATCGATTAAAATCGATCAAAGCATAATAGATTTGATTCTAATCTAATTTATCGATATTTACTAACTTTTGAATAAGTGTAACTTATGTTCGTAATTAAAAAAGAGAACAACGAGTTTTGCAATTATTACAGTTAAAACTAATGAAAATGTAAATAAACTATTTAAATTAGTTAAAAACTAAATTATCTGCTGCAAACAAAATGAAACAGTGCAATTTTAATCGGTTTTGAATCAGAAAAAATCGATTGAAATTTCATTATAGGAGAAAACTAAATGTTATATTTGATAGATCAATGCTGAATGTGTATACAAACGATATTTTCCCAAGGCTTTCCTGCGCCAACGCTTGAATAAATATACATATCGCTTATTTTCATGAAATTCATAATATACTTCGGTGATTCTGGCACTATATAGCTTTCTTGGAGGTAAAGGACCCGATTTCCGTATACTATTTTCCTGTATCAGTCAATCATAGTATATAATTACTTCAAAAGATGTCGCTCTACACTTTATTAGTAAAAATAAATATTCTCTGGAACGGAGAAAGATTTTCGCTTGATTTTTTTTTGAAAACTAATCTACTATATGAGCTGACAACAGAATAAAACTTTTCTGCCGAAAAGTTCACTTTTCCTTGAGTTATGATAATAACAAAATTTAAAAACTACTCTATATATAGTATGGAGATCATTTGTATTTGGTGTGAGATAATTGTATAAACGAATTATATGCAACAGATCTCTTTTATCTCATTTTCACATAGAATCAAGCTCGTTCAAAGCCAATGATTTTAATATCGCTCTACATAAAAATGAAGTGTCGTAACGTGTATGATTGATAGACTTCTATTCACAAAACTTCGTCTAAAGCTAAAACTAAAGAAGTATTCTGAAATTACTTGACTAGTCCTACAACTCTCGCTACAAAATCAATTTAAAAAATGATATTTTTCTAACAGATGACGTTGGAAACTAAGTGCTTGATACTTCTGCTATGATTTTTCGAAAACTAAAGCAGACGGAAACTTAATATTAGGCATTTTGCTTTCCGAAAGACAATAGTACAACGGTTGTGCTCTTCATTCATGTGTTTTCTTCATCACGACAAAGTATAAAAAAAGTATGATGGCATACCCTTTAAAGGTTTTTAAAAAAGAATGTTTATTTTTTATTAGTAAAAAAAACTAAATATAAATTTTAAGAGTCGTTTATCTGCAAAAGATCACTTAATGGTACTGAATGTTGTTTTAAAACAATTTCTTTATAGAATACATTATCTTCATTTGCTTGAATTATTCCTTTACCTATAAATATAAATAAATTAGTTTTGTTTTTTTTTCTCTGTTTAGTTTACATACCACTATGATGTTGTGACAGAGAACTTTTCTTTAATACATCAGCAGAAGGTTCTCGTGATTGTTGTTTGATACTACTACTTTTATTAGTTGCTGAATTTGCTGAACGTGCACGAGAATCAAATAATTTTATATACCAATCTTGAGCATTTGAATCAGGTCGAAGAGGTTTTCGTAAACATCGTTCAGCTAATGTTGGTTTAATATCAAATCTTTCTGGATTATCAATACGAGATTTTTCTCGATCTAATTTTGATTGATCAAGAATATTTGCGCTCTACACATATATTATTAAATAAAAATAATTTTTTTTTTTCCTATAAAAAAATAAACAAACAAACTCGTTTTGTTCGATAAGCATTTGATGGATCAGTAAGTAATTCCGTAGCTTTTAGATTATTTTTTAATGATTTTGATGTATGTGATCGTTCAAAATAATTTAAATTTTGTTGATAGAAGTGATCACTAAAATCATTAGGACGTTCACATGAAGGATCTATAAATGGTCTAAAAAATAAATTTTAACAATTTAAATAGAAAACAATTCTATTTATATTACAGTCGTGGACAAAATCTTCCTCCTCCTACCAGATCTCAACTACCATAAGGAACAACCTGCTTACTTCGATTGCTTTCAGACAACAGAAATTATGATGCATAGCATATATTTTTTTCTTTCAACTTTGTACTTCTGAAGAGCAGTGGTTTCACTAGTTAGTCATTCCTTCTCAATTATTCATGCTATTACTTTCATAGAATTCCATAAACTCTTGCCAGAATAGTCGCTAGTTTACTGTGAATATTCGAGAGGTGAAAAACTTTCTGATGTCCTTTGATAGACCGTAATTTAGTATTACTTTAATGAATCAATCTCAAACTTTTATGGAAGTCTTGCCTGTAGTTGAATATTATTGCCTATAAGTCTCAGAAAAAAATCTTTACCTAAAGGAAAATGACATGTCCATAGTCATCGTGTTGGTGCCGAACTCTCAAAGACAGCAACCTTACAGAAAGTTACCTGATATTTTGAATGATGAAAGACCATATACTGTGCTTGAGTTGCAAATAAAAATATCAAGAATTTGTCATGTGTTTGATAGAAAGTAACGCAAAATTTAATCGACAGCTTTTTCAGGTTAAAAAGCTTCGAATAAAAAAAAGGCGTTGTTCATCATAATTCTCGTTGCATTTAAACTATTGGGGCGACATCATGCCTCAAATCTGCATTCTTAATAGAATATCTGCATATAAATCTCCAAACCTCCTGTATATATGGAAGCTGAGATCTGCTGAGAAAGGGAATTGTTTTCTGCTAGTATATTTACTTTTGATTTGTTAATAATTCATATGTTTGTTCAAGTAATCGTTCAGCTCCACTATCTTTACCATGTATTGTTGCTTCAATAAAATCATTTGAAAGTGGAAGATTTTTCTTTGCTATAAATTGTTTAATAAGTGCCCAATTTGATAAACGAGAATTCAATGAACGACCATTGATAAAAGCAAACAAATTTATTTCATTAGGAAAATAAGCATGTAAAATTTCAGCATAAGCATAACCATTTGATAGATCCCTTGAAATAAAAATAAATATTCATTTCTATTAGGACTATCAATTGATAATATATTATTTAAAATAGAGATTCCGGCAAATTTGAATTAAAAGAATGTAAAGTGATGTATTTGTTTTTAAAGAAGAAAATTGAAGTGTTTGAACAAGAATATAACATACCATTTTGGTACAACTATAGGATATGTCAAGTAAAGGCTTTCGAGCCAACGAAGAATTTCACGAGCTGTTCGAGCAACCATGGTGAAGCAAAATTTTGTTTTCTTATGAAATAGATAAAGTGATTGTCTTCTCTTTCCTTAAACATGTTCGTTGCTAAGATACGACCTTCTTTTTTCCAATCAAAATCTATGATTGCATAGAAAAATACAAATTCTTAATAGATATAAATGTTAATTTTAAATAAATATATAAAAAATCTAAAAGAATATTTTAGTATTTAAATACTCAATATTTGATTGGTTAATTGTTTATCTATTTCTAGGTCTTATACCGCTAGTTTGTAAAAGTAAATCGTTTTGCGTAAAACATTTCAGATTTAAATCACGTATATAAAGATATAAAAAGTCAAAATAATCAACAACAACAAGAACAAATGTCATTAATAAATGGTAAAATTAATAATTTTATGAGAAAAACATTGTTAAATTTTTTTTTGTCAGATGAATCAAAAATGATTCCAATATCAATTCAAAGATCATCAACATTGGAAAATGATTTAAAACAAAATTCTATTAATCTAATAGTAAATGAATCGTATGATGAAAATGATTCCGAATATGAAGATGTGGAAAGTGAAGAAGAATCTAATGAAATAAAAAAAATATCCGTATTAACGTCTATTTCAAATAAAGATTCTTCTAAAGTATAAATTAGAACAATGTCATTTATGTTTTTGTTTTTTTGATTTGTTTTTAATCTTAGACATTTATGGATGAAGATGAATTACATCTAAAGGTTAAACCTCGACGTCTAAATAGAAAACGACAAGAAGACGAACATTCAGAAGGTTATGAAGATGATAATGATAATCAAAATGTACCGAATATCGTTCGTGATATGAAAAAATCTGATAAAAATAAGGAAATACTCGATGATGATAATAATACTCAAAGTCCGGCTTATATTCCACGTAAAGGAGAATTTTATGAACATGATGATCGAACATTGGATGAAAAAGATCGATCAAAACAGTAATCAGAAAATTTTTTAATTCTTTTCAATATAATTAATTTATTCGTTTTTGTTTTTTTTTTCAAGAGAAATATCAAAAAATGATAATCGATTATACAGAGATTCAGATGCTAAATGGCAACATGATCTGTATTTTCGAGATGAAAAATTATTAAAATTTCAATCTTCATCATATAAACAAGATCGTAATCATTTCGAGTAATTTTCATTGAACGGAGGAACTATCAGAATTGATACCAGCCATTTGAGCCCATATTAGATTCACAAGGAGATCTCAGTAAGGCCAACAAAATCCGTAAAATGTTTTGCCTATGAGTCTCATGAGTAGAGTTATGACTGTTCTACTGAATTTTCAATCTAGCTTATGCTATATACCGAAAAATCAAATAATCATGTTTCGATCTGACGCCCCGCCCATAAACAATCAGAGTGACTAGTGAAAGATTCTGAAAGTCTCAACTGAAAAAAATGTTTCTTTATCAAGACATTGAATTTTCACGTAAACTCAATTTTTGTGGCAAACAACCATTTTTTTTTTAAATTCAATATCCTGACAAAGCAGCATTCTTGTCGACTAAAACTTTCGGAGTATTCTACTAATCATTCGATCTATTCATGGGTCGTAACTCGACACCAGAGACCGATGGGCGTGAATTCTTTTAGAGCTCTTTTTAATCTTGTCAAGACCTTCTTGTGAACCCAATCTGAACTCTAAGCGTGGGTATTAGTTCGGGTAGTTTCCTTTTTTATTGATATAAATGACAAATTCTGTAGACATAGTAATAATGATGATCGAGAACAACTTCATTTAAATGATTACATATCTCGAGCTCAAAAAGGACATAGTGGTTATAATCAACAACGATTTTATAATGATTATCGTCAACGAGTACCACAAAAAAATTTTAATCATTCATATAATATTCGAAAGGATGATTTCGATGTTAAAGATTATGGTCCCTCATTATCAAATAATCATAATGGTGCTTCTAATAGAAATATAAATACTTATGAAAAACCACAAACAACATTTCGTCAACAACAACAACAACAACAACAACAGAATAATTATAATCCATATAAAATTGATGAACGAATATTTCATCGTCGAAGAAATTTTACGAATAGCCAAATTCAACAACAAGATAATGTATCAAAACTTCATAATAATAATAATAATAATCCTAATCGAAATATTCCAAGACGATTCGATGAAAAATCTAATGAAAATAATCAATTCAAGAAAAACTATGAATATTTTAATAAAAGTGGAAAAAATCAACATGAAAGTCAAAATTTAAAAAGATTTGAGTTCTATGAAAATAAGAATAATTTACCACCTCGTCTTCAAGTAATTTATAATAAACGAGATCTAATCCAAAAACAACAATATCAACGTAAATTTAAAATAATAAAAATCTTCTTAAGTATTATTCTTCGGTTTTTTTAGAAAATCCAACTTCAAATATTTCAACTGATATATCGAATATTGAACGTCCTAAACGATATTCAAACATGCGTAATACTATGACAAATTCAATTGAACAACAACAACAAATGCTATCATCAAAAATACAACATTATCAAGATCAACGTTCTAATAATATTGAACTAAGTATTTTACATTATTCTTGATCATTACTTGAATATGAATAATCTCTTCAAATAATTTAGATGATTGGCCACAAGCACCACCACCTCCAACATCATATCTTCCTCAACAAAACACAACATCTCAAATATTTTACCAACAACAACATGCACAACACATTCCAAGAAACTATTCACCAGCATCTATTTCACAGAAGGTTTGTAAAAAATTTTCTTCGTGTGAAACACGTTTTTTAAAAGGAGTGCTGAAGTACATAGGGTAGAAATTTGTACTCCGAACTAACGATGATAGGTCGAGACAGGAACATTAGAGACGACTCATGACAGAAGTGGCAGATCAAACACCTGACAAACATCATAGCAGCACTTCCTTCTTTCCGTGTTGTAAGTCACGACAGACGTTTTTCATATACGGTTACAGACGTTGTTGATATACGGTCAAAGACTGTGTATCAATAGTATATCTGAGTATGATATATGAGTTAGTTCCTTATTGCATTTCTGAAGATAATATTCTATTTCATATTTGAATTCCACAATATTTGCGCCAACAGCTTTTAGAGTAGAATCAACAAACTTTTGTATCAAGAAGCTTGTATATTTTCTGAAGAAATATATTTCCTAATAGATATCAACGTCATTCGACGTGTTCTCTGTCTCTATATTGCTTTAGCAGATTTTCTAATGCAAGAGAAAAACTCAAATGTCAAAATAAGAATTACTGTTCTGGAAAATCCAATGATAGGATAAGCTTCATTGCAAGGACTAATGTTGAAGTAGAGTAATAAGAAAAAACTACGCTATAGAATAATTACGTCTAGCATCGATTCACACTAGAGAAATGATTCTAACAGTCTGTTGTTGGATAGTATACTATGTTATAAAAGATGTAAAATGCTTTACTCAATTATAAGGCTTTCGTTACAATTGAATAGCGAATAATAAAACTTTTATTTATACGATGATTTTGTATAACAATACGAGAGATAATTGTAATCGTTCTAATATATTTTTTTCCCAAGATCGTCGTTCTAAATGTATAGTTTTATTTAATTATTTTTCAACAATCAAAGTCAAATTAATAGATTAAATTAGAACAAAATTTTCTTTTGCATCATTGATCAATAATTAAATTATTTGATATACAACAAAACTGTTATAGAAAACATCATATAAACATTTACATCTCAAAATAGTTTGCAACTTATATTAAAGGTTTCATAGACAGCTGTCTTCTTTTTTTTTTTATTGTAAAAAAAATGTTAAAACAAATTTATTGAATTTTAAATGAACTATTTTTTACAATCTTACGAAAAAAAAAACTTCATTTTCTTATAGTTTCAAGAAAATAAATAATATCAAACAATCAATCAAGTCTTGCAAAGTTTGAAGTAATAGTAAAGAAAATGTAATTGAATACAAACAAAAATTGAAGAGAATCAACATCAATTCTCTATTTTTTTTAAATGTTCAATTTACATTTGTAAGTATATAAATATTGAACAAATTTTTCTTCAATTTATTTTTCGTTTTTCTTTAGTTCACTATACTTCATACTAATATTGTACAAGAAGATTTGCTCAAGTTTACGTATACTTCTTTAGTTCTGTGCAGTTTATAGTTCATTTTCTTTTGTTGTTGTTGTTGTGTTTTTTTTTCGTTGTTAAACAATGAAACGGTTTAATTATTTTTCTTTTTGCTACAAACATGAAAAATTATATTTTCCGGAAGAAAAAACAGAACAGGAAAAATCTCATGTTTATTCTTTAATCATTACTTATTGTTGAGTAAATGTGCATATTCGATCAATTGTCTGATTTAGAGCTGATATACTTGCAAAACTTCTTTTTTTGTTCTATAATAAGAATTTCTTGCTTTTGATGATCATCTTCAGACATTAATCGACGATGTATTGAGTACAAATGATTTATTTTCTTAACTAATTTGTTCTTTTAATATAATTCTATTCTTCTATTATGATCATCAAAGATTATATGACTGGTTCTTATGACTTTTTTCCGCATCTTTTTCGCTTGGCCTTGTCTTCGCTTTCTCATTTTGAATGGCATTCACAGTTGGCAGCGTCATCAATGTTCTATTATCATATTCTAATAACCAGACCATACCCTTATTTTTCTGTATCTATGACCGTTTATAATGCCATTTGTTCGATATTTTCTTAGAACAAATAATGACATTCAGTAAGTTATAGTTTAGTTTAAGCTGAATAATATTTCGATCAGTACATAATGCTATCATTTAAATACATACATACTAAAGGTCATTATTACTGAAGAATCAATCAAAAAAAAAAAGTGAAATTGTATATTCTTATTCTATTCTGTATTGATTTATACTTGGAAGAACATTACCGCTGTCATTAGATTGTTCGTCCCTTATAAGCACATTCGCAAGAAAATAACTTCCTAAGCAAACGAATTATCTCAAGAAGTATACGTCTTTAAAAATCAGCAAGTTTCAATCAACATATTTCTTTAAGAATGTTATACTACAATATAACTAGATATTTTCTTTTATTAATTTATTTATTTGATTTAACAAGTAAGTTTTATAAAGCATTATATATACATATATGTATATAAATCCTGATAATAGCTGGGGGCTTCCATCAACGTCGTTTATTAAAATACTTACTTGAGGAACAACAATATGATCTGCTTGAAAGACCTGTTCTTAACGATTCAGATACTTTACTGGTATCAATGAGTTTAGCTATTCAACAAATAATGGATTTTGTGAGTTACAAAAAAAAATAAAAACTTATCTATTTTTTTTTATGTATATTTTTTATTAAACAGGATGAAAAAAATGAAATTCTTGCAATTAGTGGTTGGTTAGTTTTTGTAAGTATATTAAAAAATCTTTCTTTTCCTCTATTTTACAAAACATATATATTTAGGAATGGTTTGATTATAATTTACGATGGAAACCAGAAGATTATGGAGGTATTCAATCAATTCGTCTACCAAGTACACGTGTATGGACGCCAGATGTTGTTCTTTACAATAGGTAAAAATAATAAAAAAAGAGATACAGATGAAAAACGATATGTTTTTTGTCTAAAGTGCAAGTGAAAATTTCGAAGGTACAATGAAAACAAATTTAGTTGTACAATCTAATGGTACCATATTATTTGTTCCACCTGGTATATTAAAATCAATATGTCCTTTTAATATTGATTCATTTCCATTTGTAAGTTTTAATTAATCAATTGTTCTATTTGATTTTTTATATGACTTCTTTGTTTTTGAATTTTTTTTGGATATACAAAATTGCACATTAAAATTTGGTTCATGGTCTTTTGATGAATCTGGTTCGCTAAAAATAATAGATTCTGAAATATTTCGCAAAAATAAATTCTTTTGTTTTTCTTTTAAATATAGGTGTTAATTTGACTACTAATAGTGATACAGGTCAATTAGATGCATATGTTAAAAATGCTGAATGGGATTTAGAAGGTATGAAATTTTTAAAATAATTTTTATAAAAAATTTTTCGTATATTTTTATTCTATAGCTTTTATTGCAATACGAAAAGCATTCGTCTATGAATGTTGCCCAACTGTATATCCATTTGTTCTTTTTACTATTCAAATACGTCGACGTACACTTTATTATGTAGTGAATGTTGTTGGTAAGTATATTGAAATTTTTTCTTCGTCATTAAATAATTGTAGCAAAAAAATCAAAAGGTCTGTTTTCTTTTTCTAAATAAGCTTCATTTATGTATCAGCTGAATGCTTCAGTTATCTCTATTACTTGCTTGAGTACACAATATCGTTTTTCTGTTACATCCACATATGGCTTCTAATAGATTTACACGAATAATAATAATTAACTAATTTCTTTAGCAGATATTTAACTGATTTTAATCATTTTTATCAATTTATTCCATAAATCTTATATTATCGATCGAAGATCTTATCGTAACAAAATGTAAACATATGTCTCTTTCATTTAGTACCCTGTGTTCTCATTAGTTTTATGATTGTACTTGGCTTTCTTCTTCCGCCGGACAGTGGTGAAAAACTAACATTACGTAAGTAAATTTCGTTTCTAATTAGTAACAATTCATTTTATTTTGATTTTTTTTTTGGTAGAAATAACCATACTTCTTTCGATTGTCATGTTCAGTTTATTAATCTCAGGCATTATACCTGCAAGTTCAACAGCATTACCAACAATTGTTATGTATTTTGCAACTGTTATGTGTTTGTGTACAATGTCAGTAATTGCTACTGTTTTCGTACTTGTACTACATCATCGTAATGCTAAAAGTCATACAATGCCTATGTGGGTATGATATCTTTCAATTTAAATATTCTTTCTTTTTTTTTTTTTTTTTTTTTTTTATTAAAAATATATTCTTTATTTTTATTTCCTAGGTTAAAATATATGTTAATCAATATCTTGCATGGTTTTTATGTATGAGTCGCCCAGAACATGATTTAAGTTGGCGAGCAATCCGTTCTCATCATCAGCGTACAATGGGACGACAAAATAGTATAACAAGTGATCAAAGATGTGCAGCAACACCATTATTAGCTAATTCATCAAAATCTTTATTAGCTAACGTAACTGGTAGCGAAGATCAAACATATATTAATACAAGTAATACATTACCAACTAATGTCACAAATCATATTGTTCCACGTCAACAACCTAAATGTAAAAATCCTCATCATCATCATGATCCAAATGAAATATTACTACCACGTGATATGCGTGTATTTCGTTCTGAAATGCGTGCAATTATATCTGAACTTCGAATACTTACAGATCATGTTAAAAAAGAAGAAGATGAAGATGATATATCACAAGATTGGAAATTTTCAGCTATGGTTCTTGATCGTTTATGTCTTATTGTATTTACTATATTGACAACATTGTTAAGTTATGCAACACTTTTTTCTGCAAAAAATTTTTTCAAACTTAGATAAAGATGATTATTTTCATTGTCTTCATTCTTATCTTTTATTTGTGTATACATGTGTGTGTGTGTTTGCATAAGTATGCTTTCTTTTTATATAAAGACAGAAGAAAAAAAAAGATTGATGATAAGTTTTGACAACGAACAAGTAAAAGAGAGGTCGACTCTCTCTCTCTCCCTCATATTTTCTTTTTTTTACGATCAACGTCACACTTGCATGTTAATTGCTCTCTGCTCTCCGAATTTGTTATTCTTGTCGATAGAACATAAAGCTGCGGTATTTCGTCAATGACATTAAGGTGAGTCGAGTGATTTGAAGCATATAGACTAATAGTTTTTTGAGCATATATATATATATATATATATATATATATATGCATATATTGTTATTCGAAAATGAAAGTCTAAATGAGACTTTTTAACTGCATTTCAATTCGATTCATTGTTCCATTTACTCATCTATAAATAGTTGATTGCTGATTCATCGTTTATATGAGTAGGAGTTCAATTTCCGCTCAAGTCAAGTATGTTTGTGTGGGAAATGGAAGAAAAAAAAAAGAGCGAAGAATGTTTGTTGGCTGCATGCTGTACGCTCTTTTTTTCTAGTTGTTTGAATCCCCTCGAGCATAGATGACAATATATGGACGAATGACTAATCGAGTGAAAGAGAGTCAATGTCCTTAGGGGTATACGGCAACAAACATACAGTAGCGATCAAAATTGAATCGATTTCGTTTATTTTCAGAGAGAGTGAAAGAAAGAAAGAATTATACTTTCTAATGAGTTAATCCATTTTCTTTCAAGTTCAATATAAGAAGTATGATGAATCATTTTGTCACATCAACATCATTGCTCTATCATCTTGATGTTATTGAACATAAGAGGGAAAAACTTGTTTGTTAGTCAGCTAAGTTTCTCTTTTTTTTTTCTTCTTCTTCGTATTCACATGCACCAATCATTAACGAGAGAAATATTGGAATGAGAGGTTAGTTTCACGTCACTGTTAGTTGAATAGAGTAGGAAAAGGAAAATGAAAGAGAAAAGAATAGTTCATTCATTGTTCTTTTTTTTTGGCATAAGTCATTCAGTCTCAAGTAAGTTTGTTATATCTCTCTATTTGACTGTTTAATCTCAACTAATTCGTATCGTCTCATCATTAGTATTCGAAAAACTTAAGCTTAACTAAATACAGGTGTTAAGATTACCACTACTCCTATTTCATTTTTCGATCTTGAATATTTATATTCAAATAAGTATTCTTTTGATACATTTAATGTAAATTTTTTTTCTCGATCTATGCCAACAGACATCTTTTGTTCGTAAAGAAATATTGTTGTTATTGAATCGTCTGTGTGACAAATGAGCTATTGATGAGATGAACTCCTGGACGGCAACAGCACGTCTCTCTTTCTTTTCTCTCATCAAAAAGCAATCATTGAACAGCAAATGTATACATACACGTTTGTTTTAAAGAGACGAACACACGCGTTTACATTTGCTTTATTTATCCTAATGAGTACTATGGTAAGTCTATCGATTTGAAGAGTTGAAATCCTTGTGAAGAGGGTCATATGTCGTGAGAAAAAGACGCAAAAAAAAACCTATGATGAATAATCTTGTTATTGTTGCACTCAGTGAACATTTTTCTTCATCATCAAAATGCCACCCACAAAATATGTATATTAGTAGGAAAAAAGAATGAGTGTCACCATTTTGTCGTCATCGTCATCGTTGTTACATATAATGATCGGTTTAAAGGCTTCAAATACGTCAATAATATTTTCGGTATAGGTAGGCAAAAAAAAAAGAAAAGCAATGAATGATGTAATCTGTTTAGCATCATCAGCAATCGTTGAACAATCAATATAAATATATTTGAATCCAACTATGAAGACAAAAGATGTCAATATAAGAAAGTGTTAAAATTCGATAAGAAAGAAAAAGTAAACGTGAAATCGTTTTATACTTGTTGTAAGTTAAAAAAATTAAATTGCAAGTAAGTAAAGAAAAGAATACAAAAAGAAAAAAAACTTTCATTTTTCTCGTTATATTTCAATGTGTATAGTTTTGATTCAATTCATAATAATCACTTGTATGTGCGTTTTTGCCTTTGAAATATATCACTATGTTAGTTTCTTTTTTAACTTTTGCCGCATGTTAATAATGAAAAGATCATAATGATCATTTTTAATGAAACTCTAATTTGATATTTTAGATTTAAACTATTTAATGCCACGCATTATTGATAATCTCATTCATTTCAATGGCAAAGGTGATGAAGTAAGATACAATCAAATGCTTTTTTCTTTTAATTTATACATATTTAATTTAACTCATATGTAGAGTTCTACAGGAAGTCGACGGGTAGGAATATGAGAGCATTTTTTCTTTTTTTTGATAATTTTATTAACGCTAACCAGCTGTTCTTTTTGAGTGATTTGATTTAATTTTTCAATACATGCATCTATGCCATACTCAATTAGAATTGCTTTTCTTTTCATTTTGTTGATCGAGGACACTGTCCTAGTACTCTGTCTCCTTTTCATTACTTGTAAATATATCAATCGAAGTATATTTATTCTATTCTATATTGAACACGTGTCAACTATATTAGATATCAGGCGAATTTGATTTCCGTTGTCAAATAGGACAAATGAAATGAATGTGTGATCGATTGAGTGTCAATATCTAATTATTAAAAACGAGAAAGAAAATGATTGTATCCATGTTGAAGTGTTCATACACGTTCTTTTTTTTTTTTTGAAAGTGACAGCTGCTTTTCTTTTGTTTAATATTCTATTTTTTAAGTGGTATCACTAGTTTTTTTTTCGGTTTTTTTCCTTTACTTTGATAGAGATAACAATTGATGATGATGATCATTATGAAGAAGACATACGGACTTCTGAACTTCGGATAACGAGGCAAACATATACACATACGTTTAGATAAGACATGTAAAGCGTATCAGTATGTTTTGCTTTTTATCGAAAGAGCGGTCAATGATGAAACACAATGTATCGACATATTTATGAATTCTATTGATGATTAGAGAGGGAAAAACGCGTCTATTCTTATTTGAACATATATGATACTCGATTTTCACGTCAACTTGAACTTTGAAATTCTGTCTTAGATATATATTTGCATAAAAATATGCATAGTTTGCATGTCTATTTTGATCGATCGATGATGAGATGAGAAGGAAAGGAGGGAAAAGGGGGGTTGGGCTGGCACTGACGCCAATCGATCGATCAAATTAGTCTCGCGTTCTCTTCTATGTATGTATGTCTGTCTGTTTTTGTTGTGTATTCTTTTCTTATTCTACAGATCGATAAATACGCAGCTGCCCGTCAAATTAGTTCGATCGATATCATTCGAAAGCTCCTAGAAGGAAAACAATAGAGGCGTGTTATGGCTAACAGCAATCATATTGTGCATTCAAGCTAAGAAAATCAATTTATTTTCATCATGCTGGTTTTTTTCTTGTGTCTCTCTAGCTCTTCCTTGATTAGAATGTATATTCGTGTTCACTTTTTTTTTATATAATAGAATTGATTTATTCTGTGCAAATATCTATATTGTCGTGTTACTTCAGCATCGATAATTACATTCGAATCTGATTCATAGGTTTTATTTTTTGAGAATATATCAACTCGTATTTTTATTCGATAAGTGTTATATGTGATGAGAGAGAGAGAGGACGAAAGTAAAACTATGGGAAGAGTAGACACTCAAATGATAAATGCCATCGAATGAGTAAAATAGTCTGGTATTTACAAAATGATTCTCTTTTTCGGATTGGTTATAATAAATAATGATTTTAACAAAATTATCATATCAGTTGTCAGTTCGAAATAAAAAAAATGGGTATGAAACAATCACGAAAATTTCATGCACAGAGAGAAACAATAGAATGTGTTATTCAGGAACAGGTATTGATCAAAAATAAGAAATATGCATAGACGCACAAATTTGAATTCTTGCTTATTGATTATACGCTTGATTAAAATGTTTGCGTTTCTTCTTCTTTCTTTTTGTATTCTTATATATATGTATATTATTTTTCAATTTAGAGTACACCGGCCATGTCAAATAAAATGGGTCTGGTGAATTTAAGAGATTTAGTTGAAGCTGCTGCACATAAATGGTATAAAGATAATGAAAAAGATTCAACGAGAGCTAAATGGGGAAAAACATATAATTGGAAAGAACTTGTTAAAGAAATCGATTGGAGATCATTAAAGTTAGTTATTAAATTTGTTTATCCTTTTTTTTTTTAATATATTTTTTGCTGTAATAGAGTACGCCATGATCCAGTTATTTATACAGATCTTGAAACACCCGGTACACCAAAAAATCATATTTTATTTCGTTCAACATTTCTTAATGATACAAATCGTGAACAAGAATATAATTTAAAAGCTGTACGACGTACTGTATCAACATGTTCATTTTCAGTATTTGAAGGTTATACTACAGAACAGTGTGCATCACTTGAACTCGAAGTTCCTTTACCGAAATGTGTTCTTGAAGCAAGTACAGGTTTTCGTCGAGAATATACACTTGAACAATCACGTGATAAACAAGTTGAAGAAGAATTAACATGGTCAGTTGAATCAAATATTAAAGTAAGATTTGTTTGGTAATTCTAATACTCAAAATTTATGAGAAAATTTTGATTCTAACGACGAAAGATCTCAAAGTGATAAATCACTTTTGAATCTTTGTTGCTGAGATATCTAGTTTGTAGTACGTTTCCCGTGCAAGATCATAGTTTTCAAGCAAACTCGTACTTGGGGTTTCTGATCTGAAATTGCACCAACATCAAGTGTCCGATTTGACTCTTCGGATAATTATGGCAAAGCGTCTAAATTTGAAAAAATACATATCTTAGAAAGACTCTCTCAAAAAATTGTGAAGTTTTTTCCTGTAAGCTGAATTAATCGAGGCCATTATATGGACAGAAATTTCAGGTCAAAATTTAAAAGTATGGTTTTGATTGAAAACTCTGATCCTTCAAGGAAAAGCCGCTAATAATGCAATATTTCAGCAATAAACATCCAACAACTCGAACTACTCTGGAGTATTTATTCACTTACTAGGATCTATTGATTACATATAGTCCCAACTTAAAATCCATTTATTACTTGGAGGTCTTCCCTTCTAAGAGACATGTCGAGTGACAAACTTTTCAGTTGTCCTTTTTAAAGCAAGAAAAAGCAGGGCAATTCAATTGACTTTCAAAGAAATAATTATGAATCCTTCCTCACAATACTTGAAAAATTGAAACTTTAATTGTTAGAAGATTCACATTGACATACGCCTTGTTTTCAAGGTTTCGAGCTCATATTCTTAAAAGATTGTTACCACTATTATTTTCAGACTTCTAAAATTAGAAAAATCACTTGGTAAATCAAAAAAATATTCCTTAAAACTTTGTACGCTTTCACATAGTAGAAGACTCAGGATCACCTATTGCTGGTAAATGTTTATGAACCTTGTTTTCCGGTAAATAAGACTGGAACAGAAATAGCATTATGACAGGTCGTCTGTTGTCGAAGTGGGCTGGGTCATGGTAAGCTTCATTTTTTACTCCGCTCTTGATCACCTCCCTCTACTACTCCAAGGACCTGGTGTTTAGCGTAAGATTTATTTTTTTTTGCTTATCATAGAGTACACATGCTTAAATGGATAAAGGTATTATTTTCATTCAGAGAAAAAATGGGTTGGGCGCATGCCTATGTATGAATCATGTCATAATGCTTTGCATTTCACCTTGTCATGTGACCTAATGCAAAAAAAACAATTTAATTAAAGCATCTGAATCAAACTTTCAGCTAGCTATGTATTCTTGTAGTGTTTTAAAAGATTGATAATTTAAACAATGATTAGAATAACTTTATCAATCAGTATTATTGAAGATAAATCGACAAATCTCGATCAATGATTCATTACCTTCAATTTTATCTGAGGATATAAATACTCGATAATCTTTCAATTCGTCCCTTCTTTCTCTTTCACCTTTCATTTTTCAATGAATGAATGAGTAATAAAAATAAGCGATTTGTTTTTCAACAAATAGATTCCTGGTATGTCTCAAACAACAGCTGAACTTGTTGTTCAAGAAGATGAATATTATGGTACATTTGAAATCAAATCATATTTTTTCGGTGAAATACGTGTTAAATTATATAAAGATTCTCAAGAAATTATTAGTATGGATTTTGGTGATCTTGAAGATTTATTTCCACGTGACAAAGGCTTTCGAAAAGATAATCGTGGAGTTTATCGTATAACACGTGGTGAATGTAAAGCACGTTTTGGTGTATCACAAAAAGTTGAATTACATGCTAAGCCTTTACTTGGTCAAGAATCAATACAGCGTTCTATACAACAACATGATTCACGTAAGAATAGTTTAAAAGATAATCCAGCACCATCAGCACCTGTAACGATCCTTCGTGAACTTATTGCTACAACAAATTAATTTTAAAAAATGTTGTCTATTTTGTACATAAAACATAAACCAAAAAGAGAGACTAGCACTTGTTTTGTGTGTTTTCTGAAGCACTTCAAAAAAAACTTAATTTTTTTTTTCTATATAATTATTATTATCATAAATTGACAAAACAAATACAACATATAAAAAAAAAACGTTTAAGAAGATTTTAAACTTCTACATATGTATAAGTATAATAAACAGAAAAGAAAAGAACAAAAATCCACCCACACACACACACACATATGATAAAATGCTTATGGAAGATTAGTTTTACCAAGGTTGAGATTTATGAACAAACCAAAGAACATATTCATCTTTATACTAAAAAGAAAATAATATTTATTAGTTTATTTATTTTTTAAGAAATAGAAAAGTTTACTTTTAAAAAACTTTTATGATATTCAATTGGTCCGTGAAGTGGTTCTCGAGTTGAAAATTCATATTTCGTTTCATTTGATTTACCTCGATTAAGAATAAATTCAAAATTCAGTCGACTAAGAAAAAGAAATTATTAGAATAAAATTAACAATGATTCATATGTACATACTTTCCATGATATGTAGCTTCTGTTATTATCCCATTATTTGGCTGACGTATTAATTTACGCCAATTCATACCGGTTTTCATCTTAGGAATTTTTATTGTAACTCTAACAAAATTCTTCGAAAAATCTTGATTAATACCTAAATAGAAAAGAATATTTTCATACATACTTTATTTTATTTATAAAATTAACTTACTAGCATTAGCTCGTTTTACTTCTCCAAATGTTTGATTCTCTTCTTGTTGATCTTGATTGGATTCCGTGGAATAAATATTAAATACTTTAGCAAAATCAGTCATGATTTTGGTTCATAAAAAAAATCTGAATACTAAAAAAAGACGAGAGATTTTTCAATGGTTTATTTTTATTTTATTTTTTTTTTGATAATGATGACCGGTACGATCGATCACACTTCTCGTCCAATTATAATAGTGAGTCGCTCATATATGGAAGAAAAGACGAATAAACCTTCTATGAACACATCTAGCCTTCGATCTCATATTAGTAATCATCTTATACGACCTCAATACCGAAAACTGTTGTTTTATGTATTGTCGCCTAGCTTCGAAAAATGATTATTATGCGTAGTTAAAAAACTGTAACTGATAAGTGGTGAAATGAGTAATAACGAGGGTGGGATGCATGATTGACATATATTGACAGATCCAAAATTGATATTTTGTGGAATTACTTGAACAATGATTCATATTGTTGAACAGAAAATTGATTTAAAAAAAAGAAACGATTAAAAATTTTAAACGAAAATTAAAATATGATTGAGATTTGAATTAAATTGAGATGTTTACCTTGAAATTAAAATATTAATGCAGATCTATAGTTGTGTTAATTCATTGAAAAATAGTTTTGAATAAATTTGGAATAAATTTGTTTTTTAATTTACAATATATTGTGAACATTATTATGTACAGTTCAATTTATTGTCACTTGGTGACATCTGTATGAGATAAATAATATGTTCAATCGTATACATACCTTGCTATTAATGTTAATCGAAAACTTCACAAGTCATTTAATATAGTATATGATATAAAATTACAACAAATGATTAGATAAAGGCATTGAGAATGTTTTTCAATGATATAATATAAAAATTGAAATGTGATTTAATGAAAAAAAAAAACTTGAACTACATTTGATTGATATACAATTAAAATTTATTGCTCTGTAACAATCTGTTATTCATGTTCTTCATGCAAGTAGCAAATGTCAAATAAGATGAATATCTACAAATCGCAATAATCGATTGTTATTTTTTCTTTAATTGACACTCGATTGAGAGTATTGATAAGAGGAACATTTTCAATGTAATATATCGATTAAGATATTGAACAGATTCATTTACAAGCAATTATTGTTGCTATTTTTGTATTGACTAAACTATGAAGGTTTTCATAATGAACTGATCAAATCGTAAATAGTCTGCTGTCAATAGCTACGTATAGATGAATCTTATTGGCTGGAGGAAAAATAAATTGAACAAAACCAACGTCATATATAAATAACTTAGACAAACGATAAAAAAAAATCAATGAATCACTTAGATGTACAAAATCTACTTGTGTGCGCCAATGCACGTTGAAGGAGATGTTTCTCTAGTAAGCATAAGAGTACAAACTTTGTACACAGCTTCTGTGATGTTTTTTTAAATGATAGGAAATTATCGAAGCTGCTTGTGCTTTTATTTAATCATAAAAACCGATTACTCTATGGCATCAAAAACATTTCTATCAATGGGTGATTAATAAAGATGATTTTTCTGTATGATCGGCTTTTATGTGAAGTAAATCAATTTCTCTTTCGCTTTTTGTTATGGTGTGCGCCCATTTTTTATCATTTGACATGACACACTATTTTCTTACAGACAGTCACCTAAAAAGATCGGTTTCTGTGAACTTTTTTCGAGCTTTCAGATAATCAAAACAACGACAGCAATGCTCTTCTTTCTTATGGCTGAGATAGCTGTGAATACAGTTGACTATAGATAATGAATGATATATTAACTAAATGATCCATCGATATGGTTTGATAGAAACATGTTGATGCTTATCGATAGAGTTCTCCATCTACTTTTCTATTCATTTTCTATTTGAAATAGTGGATTGACCCAACCGTAAATAATTCGAGTTTTCAGTAACAACGATAAGAAAGGTATTTATTTCTACGAATTGCAACTATCTCGTACAGAAAAGTAAGCGTATAATCAATCGTGAAATGATTACTTGTTTTTCATTATGGAAACTCGCAATCAAGTGAAACTCAAAATGCCATGTAATTCGAATGTGCAAGTGAAAAAGAAAACTCGTCTTTTCCTTTATTTTGATAGATAAGAAAAAATTTTCATTTTAGTAGCAAACTCTGCAATTCTAACATCCATGTTTATATTGAATATAAATTCATTACTAACCAACTTTGTAGGATATGACTTATACTTTGATATCCAGAGAGACAATGAAGTGATAATTTAGTTAGTGACATAACCAAATAGTGGGTAGAGGAGTCTTAGCCGTTTCATCCCGTCTATCGACAGTTGAGCTTCGGTTAAAAAAAGGTTTTCACAAACTCTACAGACATAGGCATGATGCTGACATTTCCTACAACTTCTTTCTAGTTACACTACTAACGAACGAACCTTTACATGTGTCAAACCGATTTTCGATCGAGACCATGTTCATTTGTTCAATAATACAAAAAGTCTATAATGGTTTGATTTTTTGGACTATCGTTCTTAACATATCGAAAGTTTACTAGTTTTTTCAACAAAAAGTTACAGTTCCCTTCAGGTCACGCGAATTTTAGTATTATATGAAATACAAGAAAGTTACAACTTTTCCAATGAGTTAATCTCATTGAAAACTTTGTTTGTGTAAAGCTTGAAGTCGCAAGTCGATTTTTCACATGATCCAAGGAGGAATACAATCCATTACTTGTTATAATTGTTGAAACAGAGGACGCTAGAATATGATGTTTATTCCAGATGTCGTTTGATAAAATTTACGGTTTAAACTATTCAAATTTGTTTAATTATATGAAAGTTATTTTTCTATGATGAAATTCAATAAGTTTTGTTGTTATTTTAAATCTTAAATACAGTAGAGTCCCACTTTTACCTTTCACATTATCCAACTGTTTTTTTTCTTTTCATGCAATAATATACTCTAGAAAACGAAAAGTTTGAATAAACCATGACTCTTTTGAATGGTATTTTATTAATTACCATTTTTACTTTTGTTTCATCACGATCAATATTTTTCAATGATCCAATATTTGGTCAACCAGAACAAATTCATATATCTTATGGACGTATGTTAAACTTTTTTCTAAATTAATAATATTACTGTTGTCTATTTGTTTTGGTATTTATCGCTTCAGGTGACCCGTCACTTATGATAGTAACATGGGTAACATTAAATGAGATCAACGATTCTATTGTTGAATATGGACAAGATGATATGTTTGATCAACGAGCTACAGGTTCGGTTAGTATATTTCAAGATAGTGGACCTGAAAAACGACGCGAATATATTCATCGTGTTGTTTTACGTGATCTTAAGCCTGGTCAAAAATATTGTATGATATAAAAAAAAATAGGATATAATTTTAATTAATTTTATTGTTTTTTGAATTAGTTTATCATTGTGGTAGTGATGAATATGGTTGGTCACCTTTATTTTGGTTTACTGCAATGCGTAATGATTCAGATTTTGTTGTTCGTATGGCTGTTTATGGTGATATGGGAAAAGATAATGCTCAATCATTGGGACGTCTACAAGAAGAAACGCAATTAGGTCATTTCGATCTTATTTTACATGTTGGTAAGTCTTTCTAAATTTATTCGATTAAAATATTTTTATAGTGTTGAATTTTAGGTGATATGGCCTATGATATGGATTTAGATAATGCACGTTTTGGTGATGACTATATGAATGAAATTGAATCTATTGCTGCTTATATACCATATATGACTTGTCCAGGAAACCATGAAAACGCATAGTAAATACTTAATTATTTGTTAAATTGAGATTTTATTTTATTGTTTTTTAGTAATTTTTCACAATATGTTGCCAAATTCAGTATGCCATCATCAATGAATACATATGGTGGTGATGCAAATCATTTTTATAGGTTTGTTAAAATCTCTTTTTTGTTGTTTGTTTAATTTAATTATTCATAAAAATTAGTTTTAATGTTGGTTCTGCACATATTATTGGATTTTCAACAGAATTTTATTATTATACTCAATATGGTTTTGAACAAATTATTAATCAATATCAATGGCTTGAACAAGATTTAATAGTAAATAGAAAGCTAAATATACTATTGTTGTTATTCTATTTTGTTTTCATTATTTAGGAAGCAAATAAACCTGAAAATCGTGCACGTCAACCATGGATTATTACAATGGCACATAAACCAATGTATTGTAGTAATAATAATGATGATGAATGTCTTAGTAATGATGGTTATATTTATGTAAGGAAAATATATTATTTAGTTTATTTACTTTGATAATGTTTAGGTACGTACTGGACTGCCATTTATTCAAGCCTATGGTCTTGAAAAATTATTTGCTCAATATGGTGTTGATCTAGAATTTTGGGCACATGAACATAGTTATGAACGTTTATGGCCTGTTTATAATACGACAGTAAGTTTATTCATTGATTCATGTTTGTTTTCTTTGTATATGATATTACTAATCAATGTTCAAAGAGATATTCTAGTGTTATGAAGGTTATTACATTATATGTATATACTAGAATCATCGATGGTTTATTTATCTTTGAACACTGATCTCTCTTCTAGTTTAATGCGGATCGATCGCTATTTGTTAGGAAATAAATTACATTCCAATCGAAACTTATTGATATTTGACAGATATTTTCACAGTCACAGTATACCTTTCAAACTTTTATTTTACATGAAAAAGTATACTATTTAGTTCTTTTTTCATAAACAACAACAAAAAAAAGCACATAATTTAGGATTCACTTGGTGTCTTTCTGCTTATAAAATTCGATCGATTTCACTTAGTATACGTTTGCTTGTTACTAATAATGTTGAAATGGAATGCAATCATTGTTTCAAAGGTCATAATTGTAGATATATACATGTATGCTTTTTTTCATGATGATGATTTATTTTCCTTTTCATGTATTGAATTTTCTTCATCATAAGGTTCATCATCATTTGTAAGTTAAGTTTAATTAAAAAAAGGAATTCTCTTTAGTGAAACAATATTGTCTCTCATTTTTGTGACTTATTCTCAACTACAATAAATTGTTGAAGTTTTCACTCCTTTGTTTTTTTATAAATAGAAGTTAGAAAAAGTGAAATAGTTTAAACCATTGATTTTCCATTAATTGTTATATTGAACCTAGGTATGAGATTATACCCGACCCGACTAGATGCAGGACATTGATATATAGAAGCTTTGTTTGGTAACCTTAATCACCTATCATGTGATAGCATGTGTATTGAAAATCTTTGAAATTATATTAATAATATTTATATAGGTTTACAATGGTACAAAAGGTGCATATATTGATCCTGATGCTCCTGTACATATAGTAACAGGATCGGCAGTAAGTGATTTAGTTTTAATGTGAAACTTTCTAAGAAAATGTTATAGGGTTGTGATGAACATCATGATCCATTTGGTGTTCCTCGACCATGGACAGCATTTCAAAATAATGATTATGGTTATACACGAATGAATGTTTATAATGCTTCTCATCTTTACTTAGAACAAGTATCAGATGATCAGGTCTATTGATTTATTTTTCATTTGTCAAAAATAAATACATAATATATATATATATTTGTTTTAGGGTGGAAAAGTAGTTGATAGTATGTGGTTAATTAAATCTAAACATGGTCCTTATTCATATTTTGAATGATTTTTCAAACTTCTTCGTTTTTTTTCCTAAGCACGCAATCAATTCATATATAGTTTGTAATTCTTTCTTCGGTGAAGTGCAATTTATTTAATTTAAGGTCATTCAATGGCGTTTAGTATTTTTTTATAATTTGATAAATTTTTATTTTATATTAATAATACTATTAATATTTACATACATATATATATATATTTTAGATATAGTACTCTATTATTCTCTCTAACATCGTCAGAGAAAAATAAATAAATAAAAGATGACAAAAAAACGCCGTAATAATGGTCGAAGCAAACATGGCCGTGGTCGCGTTCGTCCAGTTAATTGCACAAACTGTCGTCGTTTAGTTCCAAAAGATAAGGCAATTAAAAAATTAATTATTCGAAACATTGTCGAACAGGCAGCTGTGAAGGATATAAGTGAAGCTAGTATTTACGCCAAATATATTTTACCAAAACTTTATTACAAATTACATTATTGTGTTTCATGTGCTATTCACAGTAAAGTTGTACGTAATCGTTCTAGAGAAGCACGTCGTATTCGTCAACCACTTTTGTGAGTTAATGCTGGAAAAATTCGATCATTCATTCATTCATCTGTTTTCATTTGATTTTCAGACGTCCACAACAAGCTCGTCAACCAGGTGCAACTGGTGGCCAAGGTAATACCGGTGCAGCTGGTCATCGTGCTGCCAACAAAGAATCACTACAACCAGCTAATATTCCTGTTTCTAAAAGTATATCTTCAATTAACTTTTATATTGATTTGTATATGGTTTTATTATTTTATAGCATAAACATTCGGCATTGACTCAACGGTTTATTATCAAAAATATTTTAACCATCACTGCATGAATTCGATCACTATCACGGCCGTTGTTGTTTTCTGTTTCGATAAAAAATAAAAAACATAAAGTTCATATAAGAACGCTTTGTTATTAAATAAACTATTCAAATCGAACATTCGTTTAAATAAAAATCATTTTAAAAAAAAGTAAATAGAATTACTAAGTCATTTGATAATTTGTTGTTCGACGAAAAGGAATTCTAAAGTAACAAGATATTAAAAAGGGATCATATTCAATTGCATATCAATTCTATTTTTAGACTTCTCTTAGTACTATTAGACAAGTCTATTATTTTATTTCATTACAGTGATGAGCAACAATGAGAGTCAACATCGACGACATCTTCTTCTTGGTATAACAGGAAGTGTTGCAGCGATTAAAGTAAATGAACTTGTTCGTAATTTTAATAGTCATAATATCGATATAATTGTTATTCCAACTGAACGCGCTAAACATTTTATTAATTTTGAAGATTCTTGGTGTTCTCATGGATCCATTACTCAAATAAAAAGTCCATGTTATTTTGAAGATAATGATGAATGGTCATCATGGAAAACACGAGGTGATCCTGTTTTACATATAATACTTCGTGATTGGGCTGATATTTTTTTGATTGCACCGCTTGATGCTAATACATTAGCTAAAATGACAGTTGGTTTATGTGATAATCTTTTAACAAATATTGTTCGTGCTTGGGATTTAAAAAAAAGAAAACCATTAATTATTGCACCGGCAATGAATACAGCAATGTTTGAACATCCTCTTACAAGACAACATTTAGATATACTAACAAAAAATTTTGGATATATAGAAATTCCTTGTATTGAAAAAACATTAATGTGTGGACAAACTGGTATTGGTGCTATGGCATCAGTAGAAACTATTATTGAACAAACTTTGAAAACAATTCAACAGATGTCAAATGATGAATTATAAAATAGTTTTCTTCATGCTTTTGTTTTTTGTAAAATTTCAGCAATTTAAATATTGTCTAATAGATTAAATATTTATGTTATGTTCAACATAGAAATAGAAACGTGCTTTTGGTTAATGAAAATCATTTTAAAATAAGTTTATAACAAGAATAAAACAAATAAGAAGTTTATTGAAATAAAACTATCATTTGTTAAATATTCATGTGATAACTACTGAGAAAATATGATCGGTTTGTTTCAAAGTGTTATATCATGATGCCTTGTACTAAAACTGACAGAATCAAGTCATTTTTAATACACTCTGATAAGGTTGATGCCTCTGAGTCACCACAGAGTCTCCATTGATTCCAGTTCTGAGATAAATTTTTATTAGTAACATATATTCTGAAACTAGTTGTAAGCGCTATACATAGTAGGTTCTTATGAGTACCATGATATACTGACAATAGTACGGGTAAACATGCGACTTGGAGATAGATTGCTAGGTAAAAAATGATTACAAGTCTGTAAATGAAAAGCAAATATTGAAGCTTGAAGATTTAAACATGATGATAGACAACAGAACAACGTGCGGCATAGAAACATAATCATGTGCTGGAATCATACCGAGTTTCATGACTAAAGCGAGAATGAATCCAAATCAAACATTCTTGTTATATGAATAATATTGATGTGTTCTGAGAATGGAACATATGAGACTTCTCTATTAAAATATCTTTGTATTTGAAATGTAATATATACTATTTAAATATAATAACTTAATCCTCTACTTGATCCTCTAGCATGTGCTTCTTTTTCTATATAGATATTTATTGATCTATTTTAAATGATGTAAGTTGTTGAAGTATATGCAAAAAAATTTTCACAATTTCATTAATATATTATTTTGATCGGTGGAGGTATTAGTAAGATGAAACCAACGAAATGAATGATGCATAATCAACATATTATACATATCTATGAAGTCAATAAATAAACGAATTAAACAAATTCTTCTTGATTATAGACTAGTACCATATCACTATTCTTTTTTTTCATGAAATCGGATTAAATCCGAATAACAATCTTTCGAAGATCAAATTAGTTTTTCGTTTTATCTGAGTACTAATTTTTATTACTATTTATACATTATTTCTCAAAAGTTCATTGGGAAACTTTACGTAAATATGTCATTTATAATTCGAGAGATTTGATTACATTCTTGCAAGTTTTATTTCTGATGTAATTTGATTTATAACACATGCTCACAATGAGTACCGTCAATTGAGACGCATAAAACCATTTTTTTGAAAATTAAAAAAAAAAATATTGCAGAAAGTTTATTTTCGAATTAGTTTATCTCCATTATTGGTTCTTGTTTTTTTGAATTCAATCAAATATTTAAATGTCTTATTCATATAGATTTTAACTTTATATTCATGTATAAATCCTTTTAATGAGACAAGGTCTCATCCAAAAAAAAGAAACAGAGTCTTTTGATTGTTGATAGTGAAATGATTTTAATGTGCTCTTGTAAATTTTCTTCATGAAATTATTGAACAAAGTGCACCTTGTAAGACATTATCAGAAGATAATTAGTCATCAAAACATTATGAACTTTATTGATTTTCGTGAAACTGTGAAAAAGCATCTCATGTACAGCCTTTGTGCAACATTTTGTATGCCAAATGTAGTTTTCCTTGTGGCAATGATAGATTACTCTAGTTTGGTCATTAACAAAATCTCAAAGATTATACTATAATATTATTTAAAATAATATATAAATCGCTTGAATTATTTGAGAGTTCTTCATGGGAACTTTTTCAACGATCTTTTGGAACAACCTACATTTAAAAGCCACAATCAAAACAATGGCTTTCGTGAAAATTTCACTTCGTAGCTGAAAAATATCAATCAGAGTGTTGTTGAAAGAAAAAATATTGCGACTAACAGTAGATGCAATTAAAAAAAGAAAAACAATTGTATCATTTGGATTACAAGACACTTTTTGGAGAGCAGATCATTCTAAACTAAATGGTATCTTAGCTCATCTCGAAGTGGCAAGTATTTCGAATATCGCTTGTGAATTTTGACATTGTACAGATAATAAAAACTCTTATCTATCAGATTGATGAAAATTTACTATATGTATTGAAAGTTGTTGTTGAATTACTTATGACCTTCCTTTGACCATTATGAAGTAAACAATATTCCTTAATTCAATTCGGTCACATCGAGAGATCGCTGGGAAACTATGTCGTAAAGAAAAGACTTCGAAATTTTTATACTTGTTCTTTTCTGAACAATCATAACAAAGCGTATTACGTGTAAATTCCATATAGCGTTCGGTTCATTAATGAAAAAGATGTTAACAACTCTTCATTAATGGATTATTATTAGTACTAGCGATAACTCATCATTGTAAAGATCAATGCCTAGTCTTGTTTCATTGTACCAATATAATGAACACGAAATCCATAGATTATTTACAATGCACATATTTTACTTTTGGTAAACGAAACATATGATATCGAGAATCGGATACAATTTGTACCATATAAAGATCTCAACGTCTCAAATAACCTTTCAATAGGGCATCAGATGATGTATTGTTCTCGAGATCATTACTTCATAAAATAAGAAAATTGGATGTGGAATTTGAGAAAGAACAAGTGTTTCGCACTTTAATCACCAAAGTAATACTGTTTTGTCGTCAGGTGTACATAAACAATTGTACATGATAAGCCGAACTACAGAATCAACAAATGGCATACTTCATAATTTGAATATTCTACGATTGAATAGATGTATTGAGTAATCGATAGCAACAGTCAACTTAATTATCATATAATTCATCCTGTTTGAATTGAATGACTTTAGAATATTGACAATGAAGTTCATAAAGAAAACCAGAGAGGATATTTGTATGTATGTCGTATCAACGATACACCGCTCGACGACATTGTAACTTCGATGCTCATAACTATCAAGTTATTTTCAGTTAACTTATCGATAAATAAGTAACTAAACTGAGTATTCTACTCCTGAATGTTTGATAGAAAAATACACTTTTTACTAATAAATATTCGTTGATTTGAGCAAAGCTTTTATATTTTTTATCAAACGTTCAGTAGTAGACTATTCAACTTAATTTATTATTTATTGATAAATAAATTAAAAATCACTTCGTTGATCGGTGTAACTTCGATGCGACATATATATGAATAGAATGTGTGAGAATTAAAAAAAATAATAATTTTTGTTTCTGAAATTTTTTTGTTGCTTTTAATGTAATTCCATTAGTTTCTTTTTTTTTCAAACAAACGGATAGTAGATGAATTAAAATGACATTACCGGCTCTATTACCATTGACAATACTTTTTTTTTACGCGCACTGAAGAATGAAATTCAAGCTATACGAAGAAAAGCAAAGGTTTTTGTATTGACATTGTCTATGGGAGAAAAGTAGAGAAAGAAAAAAAATGAAAGAACATTTTTCTTTTACTTGTAAGTTGTTTTAAGCATGTATGACCAAAATTTTACAAACAAATGAGCACAGAAACGACTCACATGTAACATTTTCTTCTTTTCTTTTTTTTTTTTTTGAATAAAATATGAACGGCATTGCTTCCTACTTTTTCTAATCAGTTTTCCCTTCGAACACAGCGTAATAGCAACATCAGAAAAAGAACTGAGTCGTGTTAGATTTATTGTTCATTCTGTCTTATTGTTTGCTCATTTGACTTTGGCAGTCTTCCTTTCGAATCGTAATCAACATCTCAAGAAAGAACGAAAGAAGAAGTAAATACAGCTAATTTTCTTATTGGTTGAATTGATCAGATTTATTGAAAGTTTTTAAGAGAACTATGTGTAAACAGCAACACTTATATCATTTTTTTAACTGCCAAATATACCATCATGACGTTAGAAATTCAATTTTCTTATAGTATGTGAAATTATAACAATCAAATATACAATAATTATGGAATATTACACAACTCTGATCTCATTAAAGTAAAACAGAAAAGAGGTGAGTTTTTCAGCTTGGTACATTAGTGCGTCGGATAGTATGGCCTATAATATAATGATTTTATATCAGCAGAGCAAACGAATATTTGTCGATTTATATGCACTTTCATAGATTTATTCTAACCACATTTTTGGTACAGATCGAAATTTATCTTTGCCAAACAGAAGAACAGTAATAAAATACTTCAATTTATAAAAAAGAACATAAAATATGTGTTATAAATCAGACAAACATGTTGATTCAGTTCTTCTTTTCTTCTAGACTTTTTTTTTCCTCTTATTATTTCAAAAGTGTTAATGTTACATTTTGAATGTGGTTCATTCGAAAAAATTGTCCATCAAATGTATCTGTTATAATATTCTTAATATTATTTACTATTAGTTTATACATAACATTTTATAGAAAGATATTTCCTGCAACACCCCATGCTAAATTAAATCAAATACCATATGTTAAATTACTTGAAAAACCAGAGATTCATTTACGTGAAAAACCACCTGTTACACTACCTAAAGTTTCAACAGAAATTAACAATTCTTCAATTGAATATCTGGATAGTCGATTAGATTTAACATCAAATACAGCGATATGTCAAAAAACTGATTATTTAATTATTTATATTTTATCGACAATAACTAATATTCAACGACGAGATGTTATACGTTCAACATGGGCATCAAAACAGAGTGGTGTCTGTTTTGTATTTATTCTCGGACAAGTTCCAGGTAGAATAAATAATGCTGGTGAAATTAATATTAAAGTTAATAATGAAAAAAAGTCATATCAAGATATTGTTCAAATAGATCATATTGAAAGTTATGCAAATGTTATTTATAAAGAAATGGCTGCTTTACAATGGTCATATCATTTTTATCCTGATATTCCATATTTATTTAAAACAGATGATGATCTTATTGTTGATACAATTTTAGTATCATCTATTGGTAAATTACTTTTAACAAATGCTTCAAATGATAATTCTTTTTTATTAAAATATCGTCCAACACTTATACCAAACATAATATTATCTAATCGAACAACATTTTTTCGTGGTGGTTGGGCTATGGATTATCAACCAACGCTACGTGGTGGTGGAAAATTTGGTGTTAGTGAAAAAGTTTGGCCACATCCTGTACTTCCAGCATATTGTTCTGGATTTGGTTGGTTTATGTCAAAATATATTCGTGATCAACTGGTAAATGTATCATATACATATCCAGTACATAAAACAGCATGGATAGGTGATGTATTTATATCAGGATTTTTAGCTAAAGCAGCAAATGTAAAATGTACAGGTATTGCAATTGATTTTGATCAAACAGCATCAGCTAATTGTTCATGTTTAATGGTTAATAATCCAATGTTAACTGTATGTTCATCATCGTTTCATATTGGTGGTGGTGGTACAGAAATGCAAAGACATATGGAATATCGAAAAGCTTGGAATGTTATTCAATTGCGTCATAATTTTACTGATAACATAATTAATGTTTGTTAAGATAAATTAATTTTGTTTTGTTTTGTTAAAAATTTTCATGTGATTATTTATTTTTAAGTAAGATTAAGTTTATAACTTTCTTTTAATCTAAAAGATACAAGTGATAGTTAAAAAGTTTTTTCACTAGTTATTTAGACAACTATTCGATAGTTGATATCACTGTTGTTTTCCAAAGTATTACATTTCATGAACAATACAATTATGCATTCGGAGTCTACGATAAATATTCGCAGTACAGAATCTGTCGTGATGTGAAGAACTAAACTTGCAAGATTTTATTATTATTACAGAAAAATCATTCACAGGAGTCAAGAAAAACACTAGCAATCTATTCAAGGACAACCAACATTAGATAGGAATATAAACACGAATGTCTAGTAATCTATTTTAGTTTAGCAAGAAACATCACATGAGAGAAAGTAGTACGTGCTTAGAAATTTACAACAATTGATATAGTGTTTGTTTATTATGGGGCTTTCGCCTACTGAAGTTTTCATTATTGCAAAATGAATGTTGTTATAGTGTTTTCCTAAAATTTCGATCAATGGAAAAGGTAAATGTTAACATTCAGTTATCGCTTTCCAGCAGCATTCTCTAATTATTCATTTCATGAGATAGATCTTCATTTTTCACATGCTGCTCGCACCAGTGTTCTGCACGAACAAATTTTTTTGGTCCTCGTAATGCTTTCAAAGTTCCTAGTACTACTTAATATTTTTTGTTTTTGAGAAAAGCTATCTTTACGAGACACTAGCTCCTGCCAACGTCGCACTTTGCACAACACAAGATAGCCTTCAGTTAAAAATAAAAACACTCTTTGAAGGTGTATATTAGTGAAATAAATTTAATTATTATTTATACACCGAACTTTATCAACATTAAGCTAAGAGAATTGTTTTGTTCATCAATTGAACGATTCAAAAGAGAAGAAAGGCTAATATATTACCAATATCAATTAAAAAAAATATTCAAGAGAAGAAGGTAATAATAATGTTATATTACAGGTTAATCCAAAAAAATACTCCTTTCGAAAGTGATAATTACAAAGGAAGTAATATTTTGTTATAATTGAATTGCATTCTAATGAATGAACAATGAACTTGTCTAATTTTTGTTGATAGGTATTTTTCATTTCTTTTTGAATTAATAACTGATGCAAAAATTTTTGGAAGAATATCAAAAAATATTTTCAACTACGTAATATCGTATTGACTTCGACTCTTTTTTGAAAATATCAAAGTTCAGAGAGTATATACATAAAACAAAACAAAACGATATTCGAGAATGCTTTTTTGTTATCGTTCCTGTGAAATAGTACTCAAGATCCTTAGATTATTCGGAAAGTTTTAGCAAAAATGGATGGTTTCTTCTCGATATATTGAATATTCCATAAAAAAAGTCTTGAAAACGAATTTTCTTCAGCATTCAATACGTCGAGAACAAACCATTCGCTTGGGCTGAAACTTACAGAATATTCTAAGAATTATGAGAAATTATTGTAGTCAGAGATTCAGATGAAAATTCTTTCTTGTCAATTTTTTCTACGAATATTTTGCTATAAGCCAAAAGTCTGACAAAGTGGTCATGTCCCCACAAGCAAAGTCTAGGAGATCTTACACATTTTTTACCCTCAGTGAATTGTACTGATAAGGAAAATATCTCTTCAATCGACAATTAATATTTAAATATGTTTACTCATGAGTTCTTCTTTCAATGATCTTGGATTGTTCATGAATTAGTTTGTAACGCTCGAACTTTCCACTATATTATATTTTTATTATTATAATAAAGCTATGATCTATCACTAGTGATAATGTAGAATACAAGATTGAAATCTTTACCTTCGACTCTATTTAATCAATGCCAGTCTTATCGAATATGAAACTTTCTGGGACTTGAAATAGACACTCATAATTGAAGAAATCGTGATGCTCAAAGTGCCCTATATTCGTTTGTATGTTCAATTATTGCAGAAACAACATGAAAAGTAATCTATTGAAATTAATGAAAGAAATTGATTGGTATATGATTGTAAAAATATACTTTGAAAGTGTTCTCGTGATAATTCAAAATACATACGGAGAATTTTTTAATACCAGTAGAAAAAAAATGCAAATATACAACTAAACTCGAGACTTCTAAAGATGAAACTTCTTCAACTGTTCTCTTCTGGTTACGATGATTTTTTTCCCTATAGACACTACGTACTGTTCCTAAAAGGATTATGATTCCTTTTAAGATTTGATTACGTTGTCGAGTTTTTTCCTAACAAGACTCATATTTTCCCAAAACTCGTATTTTCAAATTTTGATCGGAAACTTTGTGCATAGTATGCACAGTCATGGAGCATTTTTTTATGCCCTGCCCTGCCCTGTGCCCTGCCCTGTTTCGCCCTGCCCTGTCCTGAAAGCAACCTATTAGTTTCATTTGTGCCCTGCCCTGCCCTCAGGGCAGGGCAGGGCAGGGCAAGGCAAGGCTTCGAAAATCATCCTGATTGATAAAATTAATAACAGTACGAAAAAACTTTATAACTAATTATTTTCAAATAGTGTTTTCGCGTTTTATTTACATGTTATCGATCAAATATCACAATTAATCTGTATGTTTTGCATGAATAAGTAAACACGAGCAAAAAGACAAAGATAGTAATCAAGAAATGAAGTCATCATGAAAGATGACGATTGAGGATGTGTGTAGAGTGTGGATATGGATGTGGATGAAGGTAAAGAGAAAATCAACACTCACATCCACACTCATTTGACGAGGTGAAGATGTAAATCGAATATGTTGTGGAAGATCCTATGCAAATTTGAAATCATTTAGAAGAAAAAGATATCAAAACATGAAATGATGAAAATAACTTGTTAAATTATACAATTGTCGTTATTCCACCATATATTACATTCAACTTTCAGCCATTGTATTTTATTTGTATGTACAGGGTGGCCCAAAAGTAATGCATCCAACAAAAAAAATTGAATATCTCCATTAAGGCTTGAGCAAACGAGCTGATTTTTTGTCAATGATAGGAGTATGTTCAAGGTTTATATTCATAAAGACAAGCCTAGAGAGACCATTCGTTAAGTATCACCAGTGATCTCAACAAAAAAAAATTACTTTTTCGCAGATAAGAAAAAAAAACAATATACTTGGCAAAGGATCTCTGTACGCATGTCTTTATGGATATAAAGCTTGAACGTGCCTCTATCATTGATAAAAAAAATGAGATCGTTTGCTCAAGCCGTAATCGAGATATTCAATTTTTATTCGGTAAAGTGGGGTTTATAGCACCTTGTATATTGGTTTTTTTCTTATCTGTGAAAAGTAAAATTTTTTTGTTGAGATCACTGGTGATGCTTAACGAATGGTCTCTCTAGGCTTATCTTTATGAATATAAACCTTGAACATATCTCTATCATTGACAAAAAAATCAGCTCGTTTGCTCAAGTCTTAATGGAGATATTCAATCTTTTTGTTGGGTGCGCTACTTTTAGGCCACCCTGTATGCACATATTACATTGAATGTCACTACAAATTAATGGATAATACCCAGTGAAAATTTCGGATACTGTCGCCATCGAATATAGTTAAAGTTTTACATATGTCGATGAACATACAATGATATCTATTGATATTTCTCAGAATATCAAAGTTATTGATTAGAAAATTTCTCTTTGTTAGGTATTCGAAAAAATTCATCAGGGCGAAAAAGTTTGCCCTGCCCTACCTCAGGGCAGGGCAGGGCGTCAGGGCAGGGCAGGGCAGCCCTGCCCTGTGACGGTCTCTGAGTGCATACAGAAAATTCAACTAGATTAACTTCTATAAAAAATTCAGAATTTTTCAACAAAACCTCTTCGACATATCAAACTTGCAAAATATATACCATTTTCCATGGATACTGTGTACACAACATACACTTTTTTATAGATTCATGTTTCGAAGAATCTTTGTTCCAAAGGTTGTCAATCTTTTTTAAGGAAGCTACTTTAGTTGAGTTATCTATATGCACAAAATTACAGATAGAAATTCAAAAATACGAGATTGCCGAAAACCTGGACCTTCTAGAAAGTAGACATATAAAAAACTCGATAGCTTATTCAAATATCAATAAAAATCAGAATCCTTTGGAGTAGTGATCAGTAGAGTCACAGTTTTTGACTCCGAAATCGAATGCCGACTCCGGGAAGAAAGTTTTTCGTCCATTCACTCCGAAAAACTCTGAAAGCCCTTTTGTAGTTTAGCGACATCTGATTCAGATCAATACTTAATGTTCTCAAGGAATAAAAAAGTACGCAAGTCAGTAAGAAACGAACGGTTTATATTATTATAGAATTTATTTCTTTGTATGTTTTTTTCAGAAACAACAAAAACATTATGAATAAAAGCATTTTAACAAAAAAAGAACTTAAAAAGTAAATAAAAATGATGATTCATCACTAAAATTAGTTGAGAAGAAGTAAGCATCAATATTAAGCAAATAATGAACTTTGTTTTATCATATTTTTGTAAATCATGTTCAAGAACGATTTGTATCTTGCAATTAGTGATCATCGAAGTCACACTTATTGAGTCCGAAACCTGAGTTCGACGCCGAAAAAAATTGGAAAGGGTAGCTAAAGAGATTCCTTTGTAAGTCTAAAGTTTCATATATAATCTTAACTATGTCTAAGAATTCTATTAGCATAGTTACACTGAAATTACAGCTTTAAGAAGAGTCACTTGAAAAAAATGTTAAATGTGCCCCATGTAAATCTTATTTGATCCAAGCGAACTTATATAGATTTTAGTAAAAAGTAAAGAATTACATCATGTCTTCTAGACCCATGTAACATGATATGCTATATGTTTAAATGATAAAAACAGGAATGTTCTTAATTTATGTATAGTTTTTTGTTTTATTTAACTGTTTTCTTTCACAATCTTTGTAACATTAATTTAATAATATTACTAGTACATGAATTGAGCAAATTTCTTCACTTATATTTCAAGTGTTTTAATATCCTATTCAGTATTTTTAATAATCCAATTTTACTTGAATATTAAAGCAAAAAATAATTAATACTTTATTCCTAATAATAATTAACAGGATAAGTTGTTTGTCGTTATAATATTAACCAATGTAAAAAGAAAACAAATATCAACAGACAATATTTGAGAATTTTTAGTTATAAATTTTATTGTTTTTTTTTCTTTTGCATGTTACGCCAGAGTATGACATGAAAAGGGGGTTATTTTTGCCTTTTGTTGATTAGTATTGTTCTTATCTCGTAACCCTGATTGAAAGAGGTAGAAGGGGCGCACATTGCACAATCACAATGAAATGGTTGCTATTTGGTTGTGTAATACCACATTCAACGATGTGAGTATAAAAAGACGATGTATACCATAGCAAATGCAATTACTCTGAAGTAGCTACACAGTCAAGTGTCACAACTTCGTCGCTGTTAGAGCTTCCGTGTTATTCCAACAATACTTCGTAGTTTGGAGACTTTTTTACAGTTTCCTGATGCGCTTTCCGGTCTTCGGGTGGTACGTTCCAACACATGCTGAAATGTGGGGAAGCCCGGCATTCTTCTATCGAAAGATGAAGCTAACGGGCCCCACGAGTCATACCACTGGAGGCCCTTACTTCAAGTGAATACAGCATTCATCACGATTATTGAAGTGTGTATGAGTGAAGTATTGCTTGTTATAAGGGGACCAGTATATTCGACGAATGTAGTAATACAATAAAGGTAAGTATAAGATATATTATCTTTTGATGTTTATGTTGATTTATTTGTCTATTTTACATAAAAATAATATTTATTCTTAATTTGAATATGGATTAGAAAGACAATAAAAGTACCGAACAAAAAAAACATTGTGATTCTTGGTCATCAACAATTCTATGAAAAATATAATGATGTTCAAATAATGGATGAAAGATTGTTTAAATGAACAGAATTATAACTAGAAATAAAATATTTTTTTTTATCTAAATATTTATTAAATAAAAATATAAAAGAAAACTTAATAACTATTTGTTGATATGTATTTTCAAAAATAAAGATATGATATATTATTCACTTGTTATTTGTTGTTGTTCTTTTTTCTAACTAAATAAAGCAATAGAAATATGATATGAAACTTTTATTTGCCAATACTTATAATATAACAACAAGCATTGCTTGCTTTTTTTGTTTTTTACACATGCCAACAGTATAAACAGCGCATAACTATTGAAAATATTATCCTTTTGGATATAAATAACTATCGAAGCAAATCAAATTTTCGCCTACGGGCTAAATCAATTTGGCCTTGTTTTCAAGTGTTTAAACGTGTTGCCATGATAATTATGACGAATTCTATAACAAAAAAAAATGTGATGTGATTTCGCTTGCTCTCGTAAAAGGCATAATCAATTTTTTCAAAAAACAAAACGAAATATTCAAAACTTTAGCAATTTCAGAGATTTGTATTTTGAAATTTTTTGTCAGATAAAAACTTTCTAAAGTTTCTAAAATCAGTTGCTTTAAATTTCTGTATGGTCCTCGAAGAGATAAAGATTTATTACTTTTGTGAAAATCTGAACAATAAAAAACAATGATCTCTTCACCTTTGTTTTCAGGTATAAACATCCTTTAGATATGCCTCTATGTCAACATTTTATTGTCGTCATTATAAAAAGATTAAAAAAGCAAAGAAGTGTAAAACATGTAAAGTAAGATAAGCTGAAACTAAACAACTTATTTTCATGTTGAAAGAAAGAAATGTAAAAGGGTCACATTAATGCATCATCGTACGAACGCGTTTTTTTTAATGTTTTGTTTCTTTTCAAGCAACATTTTTTCGATGAGCGTATATTATGTGACGTAGACCGACAAATATGGGCCTATAGACATATATATATATATATTCATATGTATGTACAGGGTGTTTCATAATTTTTGAGGTGCGATAAAATTAGTCTATCTGCAGACAGAGAATAGTTCCTAACTGAACGTATTGTACATGAGATTTCAGTACTTGTGACGGCCTTTCAAATGACATATGAATCTATAACACTTTCTCTTATACTAATAAAAATACAAACATGAGAATATAATGATAAACTTTTCGAAATCGACCAACAATAAAGGGTGTCTCCATAATAACTGATGACAAATTGTTAATGATATTTTTCATACTTTTTCTTGGCGTAGAAGGCTGAAATTTTTATCACATATATATCGAATCAAAATCTTTTATTTCTGAAAATTTTAGCTCCCGAACTATAACTACTGGTGAAATACATCGACCAGATAGAAATACATAAATTACAGTACTAGATTTTTCCATTGTTTTGTGAAAATAGCTCAAATATCTAGTATCGAAATTTATTTATTTCTATCTTGTCGATGTCTTTCACCAGTAGTTATAGTTCGAGAGCTAAAACTTTCAGAAGTCAAAGATTTTGATTCGATATATATATATGTGATAAAAATTTCAGCCTTCTATACCAAGAAAAGTATAAAAAAAATATCATTAACAATTTGTCATCAGTTATTATGAAGACACTCTTTATTGTTGGTCGATTTCGAAAAATTTATCATTATATTCTCATGCTGTATATTTATTAGTATAAGAGAAAGTGTTATAGATTCATATGTCATTTGAAAGGTCATCACAAGTACTGAAATCTCATATAAAATACATTCGGTTAGGGACTATTCTTTGTCAGTAGATAGATTAATTTCATCGTACCTCAAAATTTATGAAACACCTTGTATAATCAGATATTGAACACATCTATTGATTTAAAGGACCTGAACTAAATATACCTTCTTCAAAACTGTAACGAAAAATATTCTATGATATATTAAAAGTGGATCAATATAGTTTATTTTAGTTTTCTTATTGAAATATTATCTTTCAGATATTATTCAATGCCTTTAGCCTCTGCGGAAGAGTCACATATATCACATATTCGAATCCTTTTAGGAGGAGTGCATGAAGCTAATCATGAGTATGTATCAAAACGATTATGTGAACATATCGATGGTCTTATATCATGTAAATTTATTGACGATAATAATCAAGCTGAAATTTCTTTTGATACCAATGAACTTGATCAATATACACTCCTATCAGCAATACAACGACTTGGTCATCCTGTAAAATCAATAAATTCAGACTCAGTTCAAGCTCAATTACGCATTGAAGGAATGCATTGTAATTCGTGTGTATCAAATATTTGTGGTGCAGTACTTGATCTACCTGGTGCTATTGATGTTCAATTAACATTTCTCGATAAACTTGCTACTATTATTTATGATCCTAATATACTTAAACTTGATGATATTATTGCTGAAATTGAAAAACTTAGTTTTCAAGTTGCTATTTCAAGTGCCCCACACCCCAAAACAACCATGGATAATAATTCAAGTATGTATTTAAATAAAAAGTTTTTTGGAAAAAAACACATCATAACATATTGATTTTTGATTAAAGTACATGATCAAAAATTAGAAATATCCAATGAAACAAATCTAATTTATACAATGAATAAAAATAGTGAATAATATTATCCCTCATGCTCGAAGAACTAATGTAAATAACCAGATTATTGATTTCCTTTTTTTTCTTAGCGATTGAGAATAGAGTCATACCGAAACAATCAAAATCAAATGAAAGAGCAAGTAGAAATTCTCAATTATCTTCAAACGATGATGAAAATGAATTAGAAACATGCTATTTTACTGTTCTTGGTATGACATGTGCATCATGTGTTGATAGTATACAAAGAAATCTATCGAAAGTTGAAGGTATTTTTAATTGCATTACTTTAATTCATTTTCAATAACAATATCAATCTAGGTATTCACTCCGTATTAGTTGCTCTATTAGCACAACGTGCTGAAGTTAAATATGATCCAGCACATCTTTTACCAACACAGATAGCTGGTTTAATTAATAATCTTGGATTTCAAGCTGAAGTACTTGAAACAGTTGCACGTGGAATGGAAGTAATCGATGTTAATGTAAGATAAATTAACTTGGGTCAATCAGAATATCTTTTTTTTTAAACTCCATTTAAGATCGAAGGTATGACATGTGCATCATGTGTGAATAAAATTCAAAACCATATGGCTAAAATATCTGGTATTACATCAGCAAATGTTGTATTACTTACAAATCGTGGAAGATTTCAATATGATTCCAGTATAATTGGACCAAGAGATATTCTGAAACATATTACAGTAAAACATAAAACAGAGATTGGCTAAGAGAGATTTAAATGTTTTTTTCTTATCTAGGATGATCTTGGTTTTCCAGCGACAGTTTTAACTGAAAATTCAAAATCTGAAGATCTAGCACGTATACATCGACGTATAACACGGCGGTAAGTTAAGAAAATAATTTCCTTCGAATGATTAATATATCATTTCCTATTTAAATTAGATGGAGAAATTCATTTATCATTGCTGCTATATTCGGTATTCCAGCGATGATTATTATGCTTGTTTTCATGTTTAAATATAAAGATCATATGAAAGCTCCACAAATTACACGTGGTTTATCCGTTGAAAATTTAATTATGTTTCTGTTAGCTACACCTGTTCAAGTGAGAATGTCTTTAATTTATACTGTTTTGAAAGTATTTTCGTTGAAAATTTTCCTTCGTAGATTATCAGTGGTCGATATTTTTATATTCAAGCATTCAAATCATTAAAACATAAAACAGCTAATATGGAAGTTCTTATTGTATTAGCAACAACTATTGCTTATATTTATTCAGTTATTGTTGTTATAGTAAATATGATCTTGAAAGTACCTAGTCCTATGGCATTCTTTGATGTTTCACCTAGTGAGTTGAGATATACACTATCTATGCTTTATATTTAATTTTTTTATACAGTGCTTTTTATGTTTGTTGCTTTGGGACGATGGCTTGAAAATACTGCTAAAGTAAAAAGACAAAAAGTGAATAGAAATTATTGATAAAGTATAGTTATAATAATTTAGGCTAAAACATCAGATGCATTAAAAAAACTTTTATCACTTCAACCACCACAAGGTACATTGGTTAAATTAGATAATCGAGGAAAAATTATTGAAGAAAAAACAGTTCTTGCTCAACTTATACAACGTAATGATCTACTTAAAGTTCAACCGGGTGAAACAATTCCAACAGACGGTCGAATTATTGATGGAGTAACATCTTGTGATGAATCTCTAGTAACAGGAGAATCAATGCCAGTTGACAAAACTGTTGGTGCACAAGTTGTTGGTGGTACAAAAAATCTTGATGGTTTAATTATTATACGTGCAACACATGTTGGTCAAGAAACAGCATTAAAACAAATCATACGATTAGTTGAAGATGCACAAACATCTAAAGCACCAATTCAGCAATTAGCTGATAAAATTGCTGGTTATTTTGTACCATTTGTTGTTTCAGTTTCAGTAGTTACATTAATTATTTATATTATTTTGGGTTATACAATCTTTGATAAAATGGAAAAATATTCATCAGTAATTATCTCAACGATTATTTTTGTTTTGTTTTTTTGTATTTTCTAAATGAATCAATCTTTTTCTTAATCTCTTTTGCTTACAGTATTATCAAGCACCAGAACATGAAGAACCATCGCATGGTGTAAATTCGACTACTACATATGAACCATCAAAAACTGAGATTGTACTTGAACTTGCTTTTCGATATGCTATTACTGTATTATCAATTGCTTGTCCATGTGCACTAGGCTTAGCAACTCCAACTGCTGTTATGGTCGGCACAGGTTTGATAATAATATATTTTTGATTGACAGAACTCTTAGAAATATACAATTTAGGTATTGGTGCATCGAATGGTATTCTTATTAAAGGCGGAGAACCTCTTGAATCTGCACATAAAATTGGTACAATTGTATTTGACAAAACAGGAACCATTACAAAAGGCAAACCATCAGTAGTAGATAAAAGAATATTTTTTCAAAATCCAAATATGACACTTGATCGAATGTTAGCTATTGCAGGTAAATAAAACTTTGTAATAGATAGACAAATGACTAATTTTATAAAACGTCTTCTGTATTTTTATAGGAACAGCTGAAAGTGGTTCAGAACATCCATTAGCTTTAGCTGTTCGTAATCATTGTAAAGAATATTTTGGTACGGATCAATTAGGTCTTTGTCGTGATTTTAAAGCTATTTGGGGCTATGGTCTTCAAGCTCATGTTAGTGACATCGATTGTCTTGTATCGAATACAAATACTAATTCATCTCATACATATTCAGTTTTAATTGGAAATCGAGAATGGATGAAACGTAATCATTTACAATTTGATGACGGCATTGATAAAACCATGTCTGCACATGAACATGATGGTCATACAGCCGTATTAGTAGCTATTGATGGTACGAATATTAAAATAATTATAATGATTAATATACTAGTATTCGTTCTATATAGGTAAAATAGTTGGTATGTTAGCTATTGCTGATGAAATAAAATCAACGGCTCCATTAACTGTATATGCATTGCAATCACTTGGTCTACGTACTATTTTATTGACAGGTGATAATGTTAAAACAGCTCGAGCAATAGCTAGTCAAGTAGGCATTAAAACTGTCTATGCTGAAGTTTTACCAACACATAAAGAACGTTTTATTGCCAGTCTAAAACAAAATAAAAAAATTCATGGTAAAGTAGCTATGGTCGGTGATGGCATTAATGATTCACCAGCATTAGCTCGTGCTGATGTTGGAATAGCTGTTGGTACTGGTGCAGATGTTGCTGTTGAAGCAGCTTCAATCGTATTAGTTCGTGATGAACTTTTCGATGTTGTTGCTGCTATTATGCTCTCAAAAAAGACGGTATGGCGAATTCGAATTAATTTTATGTTTGCTACTGTATACAATTTAGTCGGTATCCCAATTGCAGCTGGTATAGTAATAAAATGAATTTGCAGAAAATATTTTTTAACCATTATTTTTTAGGTGTACTTCTTCCAGCCGGTTTTAAAATTATGCCATGGATGGCATCAGCAGCAATGGCACTATCATCTGTTAGTGTTGTTATTTCATCATTACTTTTACGTTATTTTAAAAAGCCAAAAATGAATAAATATGAAAGAGATGTTCGGTATCGTCAATGGTTATTAAATAAATCAACTGGAATTATTGTTCATCGTGGTATTGATAATTTACCAGTAAATCGATCAAAATCAAGTATTCTATCAAGTTTTAAAAATAGTCGATTATCACAAATTGTTATGGAGTCCATATCAGCTGTGAAAAATGCTGTTATGGAAGAGAAGAAAAAAGCAACACTATTTCTTAATGATGAACAAACATCTAATCAAAATAATGAAGAAGAAATAGAGTTACAAGTAACAGCGTTATAAATGAAAATGTGACTTGTTTTAATTTATGATAAACTTTTATAGACACATTTTATTTCATTGCTGTTTTTTGTAAACCAAATATGAAATATTTATCATTGAATAAAAACCTTGGCTAGGACAAACAATTAAGAATTGTTTTCATCATAATCAATTAATAATATAATTAGATGATTCAACAGAGTTCTATTAGTTTTTTACTAAAAATTGTCTCGAAATTAATATGATCAGTACATATTTTTTTTACTCATAAATTGTGTTATATTGTAGTGACTAGTTTAGGTGATAGCAATTGTTTGATTGAGAAACATACGACAACTTTTCATGTAGAGCTTAGAAAATCTGCTATTGATGCCTGTTATAGTATACTATATTTTTGTTTGTTTGGTAGTATCTATGTTTTTCAATGTACTGGTTTCAGCCGAATAGATTAGATCAGCTAACATGAATCAATTCTGTTCTTTGTGCTCGAAATAAAAACGATGTGCTCTTTCTTTCTCTCTTTCTTTCTTTACTCTACTCAACAGATAAAAGCAAATAAAAAGGTTAGAAAGAAAGAAAGAAAAAAAAAACTTGAACACGACAGATAAGATGATAACAGATAAATATCTTCTCATAGTTAAATCAAGAAGAGTTGAAGAATAGAAATATTAGTTATGAGTTGTATTTTTTTAAAATAATTGGTTCATTATTGATGTTGATGATCGTTCTCGATTTTCGTTCGAAAGTAAAAACTAAAATCAAGAAAAATAATATTGATAATCAATCATCAAGTGAGATGACTTGATTAATCTTCGACAGTTACAGTGAGAGATCTACATCCAAGTCATTTCTAGTAACAATCAGAGGTCTTTAAAAAAACCAACGAGTAAAGTAGACTAAATAATATAGGTTTTCTTGAACAGTAAGTTTTATTCTTTGATATTCATTATGCAAACTGATATTTTTTTGACGGTTCGATTCTCGTCTCCTCAGGACTTTACAAAGCTGAGGAGAAATCGTAGTCAAGATTGGCTTCGACTTCTTGTCATGGACGTAAAACTCAAAGAGATATATATTGATTTCTGAAAACATCACTTCCTCCAATAAGTATCTAAGGATAAAAGTTACAACTCAAAACCAAGCCTCTGCGTTAAATCTGAATTATTAGTGAAACGTTTGATTGATTCTGATGCAGGTCTCTAGTTTCAGTTACATATTTGAGAGTATGACATCTACTCGAAATGCCTAGATAGAAATTAATGAAGGAACTATCTGAACTAATACTTGCCGTTTGAGCTCATATTGGATTCATAAGGAGATCTCGGTAAGAACTAGTAAAATCTTAAAAGAGTTTGTACTCATGAGCCTCTAGAGCCAAAATTCCATCGTTTTACTGAATTTTCGAAGCCGCTTTCAGGATCGTCTAAAAATCAAATAAAGCTGTTTCTATCTGAATTTTTGCCCATAAAAAAGTTGAATGACTAGTAAAATATCCTGAAAGTTTCAGTCGAAAAGAATGTTCCTTCGTCAAGATATGAATTTCCGAAAAAAATGTTCGTTTGTGATATAAATCCAATTAACTTGAAAATTTAATATCTCGACAAAGGAACATTCGTCTCGACTGAAACTTTCAGAATATTTTACTAATCATTTGACCTTTGTATGAGCCAAAATTTTAGATCAGAACACCGCTATTTAATTTTTCCTTAAGCACCGAAAGCTGAATCAAAACTTCAGTAAAACTATCATATTTTAGCTCCCGAGAAGCACGAACTCTTTTAAGATTTTTCTACTTCCTACTGAGACCTCCTTGTTGAACCAATTTGAGCTCAAAACGCAGGTATGAGTTCAAGTCGTTCTCTTGTTAAAACGATAAATAATTTTTAAACAAGTAGACCAGGACAATATAACAATAAATAGATTATTGTTCTTCTGCAAATACTATAATTGCTTTTTCTTTCTCTTATCGTATTTATGATGCAATATAAAATGCATTTATTTCAAGGGTTTTGTTTTCTATCTTTCTCGCACAGATTTACACTACTTACATATATACAGACGTACTTCAAACCTTATTATAAGTGAAGAGAATAAAGACTTTGTAATCCAATATGAATCGTAGTGGTGTACAAAACTTGATTAATGATTCTCATGACACAAATCATTACCATCATCATATGGATGCCTCTAAAAAAGAGTCGAATACTATGAAACACAATTGTCATAAAACAAATGATGATTATTCAATGATGAAAGTAATCAAAATTATAGTTCATATGTATTTGTATTTGACGACGAATATCATTATTATTTAGATGTATTTTCATACAGATTTTATTGAAACAATTTTATTTGAATCATGGAAAGTAACATCTCTTTCAAGTAAAGCTTTTGACAATGAATTTGTTGAATATATTGTATGCTTTTATCTTTTTTAGTTTTTATTTGCTCATGGATTTTTATATTTATTTTGGGTATTTTATACGAAGAAATTAGAGAAATTCGTCTCTATTTAGAAGAAAAACAATTAATCGACAGACCTATGTCTGTAAAAAAAAAAAATTATTGAATTTTAATAATATTCAATTATCTCTTGTAGAAGTTCCAACGAAAGAAACGAACCTGAATTAGAATGCATGAATATTGAAACAATTGAATCGACTCGTCATATTAAACAAAAGTAAAAACGTAAAAAGAAAAACTATATGATATGACATGCATCATATATTGTTCTTTTGAAGAATTCCTCCACGATATTCTGAACGTGCTCTACATAGTATACTATATGCCATTCAGTTAATACTTGGTTATATACTAATGCTTATAGTAATGACATTTAATGTGTATCTCTTTCTTGCCATTATTTTTGGCATCGGTACAGGTCATTTATTATATACATGCAATCGTATAATACCGCCAAAACCCAAGAATCAACGCCGTATAACATAAGAGGAGAAGTTCTTGTGTTTACAATGATCATCCATAATATTTCAATTCAATTTAATCATAGAATATCTTGATCAGATACATTCAATTTGATTAACATTAGAGAAATAATTTTATAATAGCAAACAAATAGTAGAACAGTATTCATTAGAATGAGGATTGTTTATAAAAACAAAACTATTAATATCAAAAAGGAGAATAAGATAATCGTATATTTAGATTAGTAAAGTAACGTTGCTCATTCATTTGTAAATTTACAATTATTATACATAATAAATATGTGTGGCAAAATTGTTTGTTTTTAATAATTAACATAATACGCACTAGAAAAACTTCCGAAGAATAATATTCGAAAGCTGCTTCTTTTTTCTATTTATTTTGCAAATATTCAATGAACAATTACTTATGCAGAAGATAAAATAAAAGATAAAATTTCTTTTTTTATTTAAAAAGAAGTATTCATTATGTTTTGAAAATTTTCTACAGGTTACAACGATCTTTTAATTTTTTAATAGCAAACAAACACTAAACTAAGCTCTTTTAAAAAGCAAAACCAATAGAAAAAGGATTGGAAGACCTTCAGGTTTTCTTTAGTATCAAGTAATTGAATTCATATTAATGTCTTTCGCTGAAATCAAGTTGTGAATCTTATCGCAGAAACGAATATTACCGGAAAAAAAAAAGATCATCAAGATGAAGATTGACGAATAGAGTATATTTACTTAATGTATCGCATATTAATATTTCAAGATTATCTATTGATATATTATAGCAACTGATAATAAGAATTCTATGGTTATTCATATTGAATACTTTTAAGAGTCAATCATTGTCTATCAGAAAGAAAAAGTGGTTTTGTCGAAAAAATTTACATAAATAATCCGTTTATAGTGTTTTTCCATATGAACATGATTGTATTTTCTTTTTGTCAATAATTTGTGTATAGTATGCATTCAAAAAATAGATTTCTGTTTGCATGAACATCTTTAATAAAGTAGTTGATTAAAATAATCATTTATGAAATAGATTTAATTTTTCAAACATTAAGCATATGAAAAATACTTTACGATGAAAAGATTTGATAAATATGTTCGAATATCATTAAGATTAATTAATCTATCCATATCCCATATTATCATAAGAAAGCTTCATTGATGAAAGTTTGATATCAGTTTTCCGAGAGAAATGTGATCTTTGGCATTGACAAAGATTATTGAAATTTGTCATTGTTTCATCACTAGGTGATGCGACATCAATTTTCTTATCTTCAAGCAATACAGTCGTAGAGCATTTCAAAGATGATACTGGTTCATTGAGAGTTATCTGATGACGATTCATAACAAATATCTAAATATGAAAGAAAGAGAGAGACAGAGGAAGTTATTAACGTATCTTGACAGTTAGCATGACCAAGCAATAAAATATTTCATGAAATACATGATGAATCAATCACAAATATTTAATATGTGTCATATAATAAATATTGAATCGTCGATTTTAGAATATATATATATATATATATTACACGTCAATTTAAAGCATTTTAATGGCAAAATTTATATATCAAAACCTTTTTTTCTGTTTATTGATGCAAAAAGAAAAAAAAGGAAGTGAAAATTGATCGAAATTTTAAAGTTTGTAGAATAATATTGATAATTTCATTTTAATTGAGCTTGAAATCCTAAACCAGTAATCTTGTCAATAACAGCTTGTTCTGACGTTTTGCCACTATCAAATTCAACATGTGCTTCCTTATCATCCAATGATACCTAGTAGAGAAATTGAAAATACACCAACAATTTTTATATTATATATATATATGTATGAGCCTCCTTACTTGCACTGATTTAACTCCGTCGATTTTGCCAACATTACGTTCTATATTTTTGACGCATGATTGACATGTCATACCATTTACACTAAATACTTTTTTTGTATTTGAACTCATAGTTAAATGGAATTATCTTAAAATAATATGAAAATTATTTTTAAAAGAGAATGTATACAATATATTTTCAGAATTTAAATATTATCAAAAAGTAAAGTGGACGCTTATCATCAATTACTTTGACAAACATAAAGGAAAAAAAAGAAGAAAAGAGGTGAATATATACCACTAACTACTAGTTTCATAGATAAGCTCCTCATCTCACTCACTCTTTGCATGTACACATGCAAAATTGCCATTGCATAAAATGCATTCAATCTACTTCATACAAAATACTCAAAAAGGTGGCGCTCTATGATAGACATTGATCTAAGCGTTTTTGTAATTTCTTTGCATGATACCTAATACGAAAGTCTTATCACTTTTTTACAGAACACCATAATATGGAGCAATTCACATTGTAGTCTTAGTATATGACTAAAAAAATAAAGCGTAGTAGGTTTCAGTTCAAAATTTGTTATCATAATATATTTCAATCAGTAACAAAAAAAGTATGTTCGTGTATGTATGAGAAAATGTAAATTATGCTATCTGTCTCTTGTTTATGAATGTTGAATGACTTTTACTATGTTAAGCGAAAAAATAAGCATCCACCATTAGAATGTAAAGATAAATACAGTCTTTATTATCAGAAAAAAAGACAACAGAATAATTTATTTTTCAGAAAAAATAAATTATTTAAGGAATTTACCACGGTCTTGTTATTACATAGGTTTTCTTCCTTTTCATTCTTTATTCTAAAGAAACAATAACAGGTTATCGCTTGTATAATATACGTACAGTGATTTAAAAGTTCTCAGAACACGTACGCTCTTATTGAATAAATGATATCTACAAAAACCTTATTTCATTACATGTTTAAAAAGCTTGCTCTTATTTGTTATACGGAATTTTATTCGACTAAACCATTTGTAAATATTGCCTTTTGAAACTCATTTGTTACACATTCTTAGAAAACTTTGGAATCATAACAGCTGTCTAATTGCCATTTCAAATAACAAAATAACCAAAAATCAGCTGATGCCAAGTTAGGAGAATAGCGTGGATGAGGCATCATAATCGCGTCATTGTTCTGGAAGAATGTTTTGATATGTTTCGCTTTCATACGTTGTATATGGTCATGATAAACTTTATAGCATGCAAACTAGACTTTGGTCTCTCTTTTTTGATATTGTAAAACAAAGGTTTCGCACAATTGTCTTGGCAGTTGTCGTCATATGTTATGCTGCCGGATTCAACCGTGTGCATAAACTTCGACCCTGTTAGGCTATAGAAGATGACACATATGTTCTTGTGTTCGTATTGGTTTCACCTGACTGCTACTGTTGGCCTTGCGTCCTTAGAGCATCATGTCATATTTATTCTTTCGAATCAATGCTGCACTGATAGATTCATGTTTTTTCCCCTATAATAATATCACATAGGTGCTTTTGACCCATTTCTAATCCGACAACATTTTGTTGACGTATGCTAATCCGCTATTGTTTGCATTTTTTGGTTAACTAATTCGGTAGCCATGTTGCACACAACTTTTTCAAATTCAATTCATCATCAATGACCTTGATAATAATGCCATAAGACAAGCCAGTTTCACATACTATTTGTTTAATGCTAACCTGTGGACTTCCCTCAATTAATGCATGAACGACTTCAATATGATTGCCGATTGCTTCGATTACTAAATATGTAAGGAAAGTTAGCAGCAGATTTGAGTTTTTGCTACTGATATTCGCTCCTAGATCTAGGTTACAAGCAGAATTGGATGCTGCACCGATTGATGATATTTTCAAGGAAAGTTATTCAGCCAAGAACCAGCAGTTCGACCTGAAATACTGTATATGGAACTCTCTTCCGACGACAATCCCTGCTGATATTCGCTCATGGGGTTTATTAGGCCATACTCCTCGGTTAGGACTCTATTAATTCTGAATCTATCATTTAATCTTTTGTAGGTATGCGATAAAAAGAGTACAAATAAGAATCTTAAATCAATATTTCGCTGACGAAAGGCTTGATTCATAATAGAAAATAAAAATGATGGACGAGTATACCATCGTATAGCTTTCTTTAATTGATAATTGGCTTCAAACTTATTCAATTAACTTAATATCTGTGGATTATTACTAGTGGTCTTACAAAAAACTTTTAATTATATGCACTAATATTTTAAAATAGCTTTCAGCAATTTCGAAAGTGGTATTTAACAAAGTCAATATATTCCGTTCACCAAGATACATAGTCATCTGTTATATTCTCTGTTTGATCAAATAGATCGAAAAGATTAGGTCTTCAGAATTTCTATAAACATGTCTTATCTCGAAACAACATATTCTTATATTCGTCAACTTAGATAATGATCGAATGTAGAATTCAAAGTTACTTTTTGATATTTTGCAGATGATTCTTGAAAAGCTTTTTTTATTCTCAGAAGTAGTAAAATGAATATAAACTGAGTGAATATGAGTGTAATTGTGAATTTTCGAAAGCAATATTTCAGTCAGTGTAGCTGAACAGATTAGTAGTGTTGTTAAAGTATTTTTTTTAATGTGTTGACTACATTCTATCGTTGAAAAAAAGTAATGTACGAAATCAAATCTTTGTCATAGCTTTTGAACCAGGCTGATGATCGTTGTTTCTTCCTCATTATTATCATCCAATCAGAGAAACTGAAGTAATTCAAGTTTCACTTGTACATGAGTAAAGAGTACGTCAGTAAGTTGAGATTTGTCTTTGAGTTGTTGAATATCAAAATTTATGTGAGATGGAACTTTCCGTGGACTGCTCTTGGTTCTTTTTCTTTTGCTCTAGTGAAGGTCTTCTAATAGAAGGAAAACTGCAAGCTCGATTTTTTAATTTCACTTTTGTTTTTTCAAAAATTACTTTATGTTTGAGGAACTAGAGCGGAAAATATGACTTTCCATTTCTGTTTGTTTCCAACTGATTATTTTTTGTGGACACATACAAAAATGCTTCCAAAGGATGATCCTTGGAAAAAAGAAAGTTCTTTTTTACAATTCAATTTTTTATGACCTGACACGATCTGTTAAAAAACAAAATATACCACAAGGTGTAGTATGAAAACCTCTATGATTTACAAAGTACAGCTTATTATATAGTTACACTTTTTGTTTTCAAAATGGACTCCAATCTGAGTCACTAATTATTGATTCTTCGAAAAAAAGAATTTTTTGATACACTATGAATTCGTTTTTTTCTTATTTCATCTTTCCATCACCTAATATGCTTTATTAAAAAGAAAAGAAAATACACCACAAGAAGCAACGTGAAAAGCTCTACGATTTGTAAAGAAAAGCTTATTACATAGTTATACTTTTTGTTTTCAAAATGTGTAAATTTCTATGCAGCTAATATTTTTAAAATTTTTTTTCGACATGTCAAAAATTAGTCACTCAGAATTTAGTCCATTTTGAAAACAAAAAGTGTCACGATATAATAAGCTGTCTCTTGTAAACTGTAGAGCTTGTCATGCTGCTTGTTTTGCTATATTTTGTTTTTTTTAACAGATTGTATTAGATCATAAAAAATTGAATTGCAAAAAAAGAACTTTCTTTTTTTTTCAAGGGCGACTCCGCAACCGTGTTACTAGAAAGTATTGTCATTTGATGTACAATCGAATTCAACATCTAACTAGTGAAATTCAGGATTAATTATATTTTCAATTCAAATATTTATTTGCATTTTTAAACAAAGTATTCGTTTGAGTTATATGGCATAACACATACGTTCAGTTCGTCATAAACAAAACTGGATTGAAAAGAGTTAAACATGGAATGTGATCTGGTTGGCAGAAATGAGCAAGGAGAATCTAACAAAATTACTATCACGTGCTTGTTTATTATTTTAAATGATTCGAAAACTAAATCAAAAGTTTATTTTATTTAACCTTGATGTAGAACATCTATATCCAAATAAAATTATTTATTCTATTTAACTTTTTTTTGTAGTGGCATCTTGCCTTTTATAAGACATCAAAAGAGGTTCATTGCCATGTATAATCATTTTACTAATGGCTGCATTTTCGCATCAAGATATTTTATAGCAGAATTTGATTGAAATTCTAACGAAACTATGCTCAAAGAAATAAAAAAAGAATATGAACAAGCATCAATAAAAACTAAACAACGTCCAAATCAAGGTATTGTCGAAACATTAACGAATTTACGTGAACGCTCTTTACGTTACATTGATGAATATGCTTATCAGTAAATACATCTCATCATTTTTTTTCTATCATAGTAGAATCTTATTATTATTTTTTTCTTAGAAATTATGATCGTATATTACCTTTAAATGGTAATCAACCAACATTAGCAAAGTTTCGTATACAAGATAATGATATTCCACATATCTTTGAAGCATTGAAAACTGCTACAATGATTACTCACCTCGATCTTCGGTAAATATCAAACAATAGAAATAGATTTTCTGTTCATTGTAATTTATCATTATTCGTTATCAGATACAATCGTATTACAGATGAAGGTGCTGGACTTATCGCTGATTATTTAACAGTAAATTTTATACATATCTATTGAGAAATAAAAAGGACTCTTTCTATGTGTAGAATGATCAATATGTATTGATTCTTAATTTACAAGGAAATGATATACATCGAAAAGGTGCTCAAAGTTTATCTAATGCTCTAAAGGTACATTTAACTTTAACACATGTAAATAAATAGAAGTTTTCTTATTTTAATAAATCAAAAAAAAAAAACAGGTCAATACAACATTAACATCATTATCACTTGCTGATAATAGTATTGGAAAAGGTGGTGGCATGGCATTTGCTGAAACACTTCAAATCAATATTACTCTTGAACAACTTAATTTAGCAAATTGTGATTTAGTATGTCAACAAAATTAACTTTTATTGATTCTTTTCAGTATAAAAATAAAAAATGTTCTTTCTAAGGAAATGGATAGTTTAATAGCATTATTGACTATTCTACGTTATAATCCAAGTTTAAAATCAATTGATTTAAGTCGTCCAATACCACAACATCAACATTCAAATTGGATGGATGATATTGCTATTCATATTGCACATATGCTTGAGGTAAATATTTATTTGAAAAAGATTGAAACTGTGTAAAATCTGAGCTTAACAGAGTGTTGAAGTATAGAGGTATAAATTTGGACCCAGCTTCATTCCGCTACACACGTGATAAACATCTTAGCAACGTCTGCTCATCGTTACAGACATAATCGCAAGATGAAATCGAGCTGCAGGATTTGTATGATAGTTGTCCTTTAATATTCGTTCTTACTCGTGGCAATACTATGAATGATCGGAAAGTATTTCTGACTAGTTAGAAGTTATGAATATGTGCTTGAATATAGGAATTTTGCTCGAGAGTAATAGTATAATCTTTAAAAAGCACGAAAAAATATGAGTTTTAATCAGAAACCACTCTACAAACTGCATCATTTAAAGTCTTTCGACAAGACAGCTCATTTTTTCGTTTTTCTTGAATACTCATTTTTGAAAAATTGACACGCGTTTGACATTGACAAGAGCCCTTGAAAAATGATTGAGTAAATGCTGCAACTTAGTTCAATATTATGTTTTGTAGGGAAGTGTTCAATCTACAAAGTGACTGACTCCGATAATTATTAGCATGTTCCGACAGGGACTTCTAGAATAAACACAGACTCTTTGTTGCACGATTAAAAAGAACTTTTCAAATTTTTCAAATTATCCCTCACTACTCTTGAATAAAAAATGACATAAGATTTCTAAAGTCATATTCTGGTCATGATCTATAGCTTTTGACGCTTTAGAACTACTTCCTAGCGGGTCAAAAGTGAGCAAACATCTTGTCTAAAACCTCTTACTCCAATTTATATCTTTCATCAGTGAGATGTATTACCAATAAATATAAGCTTTGTATACAATGAAACCTATATTAAATGAAACTCTCGTATATCGTACAAACAGTTCCATCGTATTTTACATTTTAACTTCAAAGAATTTGTACTAACAAGTTTTTCTTTAGAAAAATAACGTTTTACAAGAATTACATGTTCAAAAATTTGAAATTCGCGATCCAGGTTTTATGTGGATTTGTGAAAAAATGCAACATAATCAATCATTGCTCTTTCTTGACCTTAGTTGGTATGTGTTTAAATGAATGTTTAAGCACGTAAAATAACCTTGACATATTTTTTAGCAATCGAATTACACGTGATAGCGCTGTTTATTTAGCAGCAATGCTTGAAAAATGTGGCCTTCTTCGACTTAATTTAGCATTTAATCGATTAGAAAATGAAGGTGCTGGTCATTTAGCAACGGCATTACTTCAATCAAATTCAAAACTTCGAAGGTAATACAAGCTTTTCTATTCTGTTTTTAGATATTGTAAAATTCTATTATAGTCTTGATATTCGTTCAAATAATATAAAAGGTGATGGTCTGTGTAGTATTGCAGATGCCGTTAAATTCAATTCAGCTCTTACAGAATTATTTATTTGGGGAAATGTTCTTGAAGAACGAGCTTGCTTAGTTAGTCAAATATTTTAAATTAAATATCATTTATTTTTTATTTATTTAGGCTATTGAAAATCTTTTAACAATTCATCGTTTTGAACCTGAACATGTGGATGTAACACCATATCGTGTTGATGGACGAACATATCTTGCTGAATCTCCAAATACTCTTGATAAATATGCATATTGGAAACAAGTTGAACCATTTCTTCGTATTCAACCAGCCATAAATCGAAAATCATTGACTGAACGTGCCTAATAAAATTTATTTTTATTCATATTTTTTATTTCACAAATCACAAAAAAGAAAAAATAATAATGATCATCATTGTCATATTCTTTTCATTATTGAACTTTTTCATATGCTGGTCTGATATAATTTTTATAAACAAGACCTATTGGTGATTGTTCATAATTATTTAATGGAAGTTTTAATTGATGACCAATATAAAATGTTGGTCCATCTTTATTGATTATATATAAAAGATCACCACAATTAAATTCAAGTTCATAAGAGTCATTAGTTGTTCGACAATGACCATACAGACAAACATAGATATTTTCAGGTGAAATCGAATTTATTGGTCGAGGTGGCGGTCGTTTAGGAATATCAAGTATTGGTTCAGAACAAGATGGTTTCTAGAATATATATATATACAAATGTTGTAATTAAATATTGATTTTTTTTCAGAAATGAATACTACCGATGTAATAGTAATTTCGTCAGGATTTTCATAAATTTCTTCAAGTAATAACACAAAACAAATGAATATATGATGATTAGATTAAGAAATTTTTTTACCATTGGCATTTTCTCGGGATAAAGTTTCACGTAAAGATGAAATCCATGTATCTGCAGTACCTGTTTCAGTTGTAAACTAAAAATATGAAAATATTTAAATTTAGAATAGAGAACGTCACCGGATGGTTTTCTTAGTCCTTTCCTACATTTTTCAGGACATTATCATTCACAAGATAATGTTTTCAACTGATCAATATCTTCTATCCAGAGCTAAAGACATTTTACTGAAATTGTAACGTGAGATTTTGCCCGAAGATAGATCTATTTGTCAATAGAGCGCTCTAAAAACTTCAGCTCAAAAGAATATTTCGTTTTTGAGATATTAGAATCCTTCTTTTCAACTGACAAAATAGACCTTGTTGTAAGCAAAATCTCAAGTCGAAATACTGCCATGCGCTTTGTTGGTGTATACCAACCCAGACGCTAAAATTCTAGTAAAATGCCTATAACTCTGTATATAAAGTCTGAAAAGATTTATTCTATTGAGATTTTTTTTGTCTCACTGGATTTTACCTTATGCACAGAGTTTCAATTCATTATTGACAAAGATAAAAACTTGTTTGTATATGAGTTAGTGTCAAATAAAATAGACATGCTGTTTATACAATAACCATTTGCAATATTAGTGTCCGACATGAGTTAAATTTTTATGATCCGACTCCTAAATTTTATGGCTCAAACCGAGCTGATGAAAGTCAAACTTTGATATTGACGAGTTTTCTCTTTCTTTGGAGACAATTAACTTTAGTACAATCGTTATGCATTACTGTTCGATGTCAATAAAGAAAAGTGCATCACATAGCTTCTTGCTCTACTAAACTTTTCTACACTTTCTTATAAAAATATTTAATGAAAAGAACACTAAAAATGCCTTTTGTATCCGGCAATAAAATCATGTTAATGAATCTTATCACATGTTTTCAAGCACCAAAGAAATGAACAATAAAATAATTTATTGGCATTCCTAAAGTAAACAAAATAAGCATAAAGCTGCATTTTTTTGAATTTCTCGTATGAGTGAATAGATAATATGCTATTGATTTGGCTTTACTGATAAATTTGAATGCTCATGAATAAGTACTACTCAAGTTAAACTAGATAATCTTTTCACCAAAGCACTTGTTGCTGATATGACATGTCTTCTTCTGGCTACTACTGTTAGTGATTGAAAATGACGACGAATTTTAATACTAGATTAGAACTTCATCGAATCACAATCTATTAGCTCACTTGACCATTATACGTCCTAAAAGAAGATTGTACTGTTCCTACATGTACGGGGCTAGTGCAGAACAAAATAGATTATCTATAGGGTAGCTTCTGTATGACATGTATCTAGTGACATAGTCTGATTTCGCAACTAGTTTAATCTTACTTTTTCAATTCCTGAGTCATGTTTATATTGAAAATCTCTTTTATTTTCATAAACAAATGTACAATCTAAATGAGCAGAATATATCTTCCAAAAATTGATAAATAACTGATTCATGTAACTCACTAAGATCTATGATAAATTTATATAAAAATTTTCGACTTTTTCGATTTTCATAAACAACTAGATAAACAATTTTTTCATTATGACAATATTCGTATGATAATTCACAATAAACAATTGTTTTTGATCCATGTTCTAAAAAACAACGACGAATTATAAATCGATTATTAATTGAATAAATTTACTTTTTAATAAAGGTGATAAAATTGTAGAACCTTAAATGATAAATATGAAATTTTGTTTTGTTAAATAAGAAATCCATACCTTTTCTAACAGTTAAATTTCCTTCCTTAACTAATTTATTACTTGGAAGAATATTTAGTAAAGGGTTTGATACTTTTTCAACATGAGAATCTTCATTTATTGTTGATTGACAATTGCTAAAATTCGATGGTTTAACAACATTTTGAACAGCTGGTTGTTTAGTATGCATTTCTGTTGGTTGTACTAGAGAATTTCCATCGATATTATGATTTGAAGATTGCTGATCTAGTTGTGGTGCTAATACTTCTTGGTAAATATGTTCTAAATCAGAGTTTTCATGACATAATTTTTCAAGCATTTGAATAAGAACATTTTTGTTTATTGTTGACTCCGGCCAATCATAAATAGCTATATTTGATTAATAAATTAATAGGAAAAAGTTGTGCAAAACTATTCAATTACTTTTAAGAAATTTGTGAAAATTTTCATTTAATGTATTCGTTGACATAATAGTTATTTTATCTAGATATGTAACAAAGAAAAATATATTTGTAGATATGATAATCAAAAACTTCATAATAGCAAAAGTTTCTTTTTTTACATTTTTTTATTTTCTTATCAGTTATGAATCATGGATTTTTTGTGTAACAGAAATATCTCACATAGTCGTTTGAAATAGATTAATAGATTTTCAGTGTTCAGTTTATCAAAGGAGAAAAAAATTAGAATTCCATACTTCATTGAACTATAAGGGTATCACATAATCGGACAAACTTAAAAATAAAATGAACTCAGAACAATGTTCCCGTGACACATATTGATATAACCGATTTGAAATATCTAGGAAATTCTTGAAGATAGTTTTGACATATTCTTGAGGTACGGTGAAGTACTGAATTTTCACTTTCTCTTCCTTGAGTTTATCGCATGAGTAACACTTAAGAGATAAAAATATCAATAAAAAAAATTAGCTTTTCACATTGAGAAAATAGCCAATCTCTTTACAAAATAGCTGAGATGGTCGATAAACTTGCTGATAATTCACAATACTTTATTTGAGTCTTATGCGTAATCATGTTTTGCAAGCACGCAGATCAATCATTACCTATCACTGTCTATTACCTCAATGTTACCCTAAACAATCATTTTATACCATTTAGTGTCGTTATCATACGCTCTGTATTACTGGCCGCATACGATGCCATATTCTTCGACCAGAGTAGTATCAGTTGTCTTTCTATTTAATATTTATCAATAAAATAAGATTTAGTATGATCTATGCCGTACTATCTATTGCGTATAGAAAAATTGTCACGCATGAAACGTTAATCAACCTACAAGATTCATAATGCGGAACAATTTCAATGCATTCTTCGTATTATTTTTATGAATAAACAGACGAAGCTTCTCTTGAGTGACGAAATGTTTTTAAAAAATATATAACTATAAGCTATTTCAGGCAAAACGTGACATATTCATCTTTCATTAAATTTTAATTTTTTATATGGGTTATTTTTCTCAGGAAATTCTTTAAGCAGTGACCTTTATTAAAGTATTGACTCATTCAGCTGATTATTAATTAAAAAGTAATTAGCAAATATATCTCTAACCATATGAGAGGAAATTCGAAAATTTCACTGTAGACTCTACGACATGACTGAAAAAATCAGCAAGATTGGATTTCAAAAAAACTTTCTCTTAAAAATCGATTTTCTAGAGTTTCTGAAGAAGGATTTGTACCGTTTAAAATTGGTTTTGAACATTTCATTCAGTTATAAAAACATTTTTTTGTATTTCATTATATTGCTCATAAAAGTAAATCGGCTTTTTTGAAAAGCCTAGACATGTTCAGATAAATCTTTGCAACGGGATTTTGTAGCTTCAAAAGTTGCCTGTAGAATGTACTATTGATTTTTCAAAAGTATTGTCTCTATTCGAAGTCTTTTCAAACCAAAATGCACAAAATAAAAATTGATGTTTTTTTGTTAAAGAATGAGTTTGTTTATATATAAGTAAAGCATAACAATATAGAGATTTAATAGTTACGTAAAATATGCTGCATAAAATGTTACTTTTCTCTTAATAATTTCCATGAAAATTAAAATTATTTATTTAAATCTCATTTATTCATACAAATGCTTGATCATTTGATAAATATTTTTTTTTTATTCAATATATTCAAAAGATTAATAAGATAATAATTTATATTTTACACATTAGTTTTCATATTTTAAAAATTCTACAATCTTGACTTCTTGAAAATTATATTTTAATTATATTCAGACACATATTCTCTTATACTTATTTATTTTTTTATGATTAAAAAAATTAAAAAAAAATATTATTGAACTTGTTCAATATTTCTAATAAACATAATTAGAAAAAAAAATCATCATATAAGTGAAAAATTTTAATTCATTATTTTTGCATGTAAGAAGCACGAGAAAGTTGGTCGGGTCGGGCACTATAGATGATGACTCATCGTTTCCACATGTGACATTATATCCTCATTGGTCGACAAGTATTTCTTTGGTATTTATTTTACCCATTTCTCTTTTGACTCAATCGAAAAAGAAAACAAAACATAGAATGAATATCTAGATAAGATGTAGAAATCATTTCATTCTATATATGTTCTAGATGACGATTCCAAATGATGATTCGACAACAAAACAACGATGGATTCATCTCCGTCGTATTCTTGAACGAGCTGGACCTTTTAAAGATCCAAATTTTGAACCATCTACTGAGGTTTATTATAATCTAAATAATTGCATAATAATTTATAATAATTTATTAATTTTAGCTTTTAACAGCTATTGAATCTGTTAGAATATTAATTATTGGTGCGGGCGGTTTGGGTTGTGAATTATTAAAAGATTTGGTATAAAATAACAAAAAAAAAAAAAATTTCTATTAAAATAATTTTTTTTTTGTATTTTCTATTAGGCTTTAATGGGTTTCTGTCAAATTGATATAATTGATATGGATACAGTTGATTTAGCTAATTTAAATCGTCAATTTTTATTCACGTAAGTTAAAAAATATTAAAAGAAAACAAAAAAGAAACCTTTATATTATATATATATTCTTTTTTTTCTTCAGTAAAGCTGATATAGGTAAATCAAAAGCTGAAGTTGCTGCAAAATTTATTATGAATCGTATACCAACTTGTAAAGTTACACCGTATGTGAATAATTTTTAATAAACACCTATGATATTAAAACTTGTTTCTTTTTTTTTGTAGATATATGAAGAAAATACAAGACTTTGATTCATCATTTTATTCTCGTAACTTTTTATTTCTTTTAAACATTATATATGTTTATTTTGATTCTTTTAGAGTTTCGAATTATTGTTTGTGGTCTAGATTCTGTTGTTGCTCGTCGATGGATCAATAGTATGCTAGTAAGATAACAACAAATAAAAGTCAAAATTTTGAAATCAACTTTTTTTCATATTAGGTTAGTATGCTCGAATATGACGAAAACAATCAAGTTATACCATCTTCAATAATACCTCTTCTTGATGGTGGCACAGAAGGATTCAAAGGCAATGCACGAGTTATCATGCATGGATATACTAGTTGTATTGAATGTACATTGGATTTATTTCCTCCACAAGTAAAATATATTTGTTTTCAACTACAACATATAGTATACAAAATTTGATACCGAATAGTTAACTAGTCAAATACAATTAGTTAGAATCAGGCCTTTTTGCGCTGTTCGGAATAATATTTTGATCAGTTTTGTATTTCTATTGAAACGTATCAAATTCAAAAGGCGCAACTATTTTTAATGGTTCACGAGGAAGCTTCTTTAGATAACCCGTTCTAGTTTTCATAATTTTTCGTTTATAGAATTCTGAAGTTTTGAACAAAGTCTCTTTCAGATATGAAAGCTTTCAAAAAATGCATATGATATACACTATTCAAGAAAAATGTTTTATATCTTAATAGTCTCATATCTCGAAGATACTTTGTTCAAAACTCCTGAATTTTTTATAGAAGCTAGGATGGTTGCGTTCTTTATATGCACAAAATTTCAGATCAAAAGTCGAAAATACGATTTTTTCGAAAACCTGGAATCTTTCACAAAAAAATTCGATAGCTTAGTCAAATCTCAATAGAAACCCAAAGCTTTTCAGGTTTTTTTTTTACAACACTCTCTAGTATCTAGAGGCAATAAAACATTAAAACTGGGGCCGGGTGGCTATTAAAGAAGTTCTCTCGTCAGTTTTCTTCATAAAGCATACAGGAAAAATGGTGAAACTAAGCAGCTACAGTTCATTGTCATTTTTTTTTATAACTCTACTAGTTTGGCTTTGCAACGAGTAGTAATGGTGATAAATAGAGTCTATCGAGTTCAAGACTCTCTGGATTCGATTTTCACTGGGTCCGGGTAGGACTTGATGGGCTCTAGTTATAAATTAATACCTGATATAGATTACTTAAAAGACTTCGACAAACAACTATTATACAATTTAAGTTCTATTTTCATGGCTAAAGCTGTTTCATCTTTCGTAGATTTAAGTGACTCGAAATCGCTAACTACTTCATTATAATTCAATGTTCTATGGATAATCTTGGTAAACGAGATTAGCATGATGCTTTGATTTTTATAGAGTACTTCGATGATTTATTATTTACAGTTGCTAATTGAAAAAAAAATGTTACTATACCTTTTTTTTTGTGTTTGTCTCTTAACTTATGTTTGATCTCTGTTAGAATGTTAGTATTATCGTATATCATAAAGTACGTACTTTGCTAGTTAGAATTTTCTCAAGTACTTTTTAATTTTTCTATGACAAGTCGCTAATAGCGTACTTTTTACTTTTCTATTTTAATTTACATGATGAATAGTATGAACAGTTTTTCAAAACAGCCACTTTTCGATCAATGCCGAGTTCCATAGATACTAGCTCTTGAGCGGAAATACATAATTAAGATTTCGTTTATTGTAATATTTAATACAATGCTGTAGAAATAATGTTGAATTGAAATTGTTTCAAGATACAACTTAAGTACTAGGCCAAAATTACTATTTTGTTTTTTACAAACATAATTTTGGGTTTTTTTTTCACAAAACTTACTGATAGGTGTTTGATCTTGTTGGTCGAATATATTATATCAAGACTTTTGCACTTTATTTTAAATAAAACATTTTTATAATAAGGTTAATTTTCCTCAATGTACAATTGCCAATAATCCACGTTTACCTGAACATTGTGTTGAATGGGTTACAAGTCTTCTTTGGCCGAAAGAACAACCATTTGGTCCAGGTTGAATAGTTGAAAAATAATGAATAGAAAAATTTTCAGTTTTTTTTTTATTTTCAAGATGTTAATATCGATGGTGATAGTGTTGAACATATTCAATGGATAGTTGAACATGCAACAAAACGAGCTCATGATCATAATATAACTGGTATTAATTTTCGATTTACACAAGGTGTTGTTAAGCGTATTATACCAGCTGTTGCATCAACAAATGCTGTTATTGCATCGATTTGTGCAACAGAAGTTTTTAAATTAGCTACTTCGTATGTTTCTTATTTATTTTTGTCTTTCAGAAAAAAAGGATTTATTGTTTCTTTTTATTTAAATAGATCGGTTATGCTTATGAATAATTATACCATGTTTAATGATATTGAAGGAATATATATGCTTACATATCCACCTGAAAAAAGAGATGATTGTCCAGTATGTTCAAATGTTCCTGTACGCATACAGATGAATGAAACAGCAAAATTTCAAGAACTTGTTGATTTAATTATTGAAAAATAGTAAGATAAAAAAGAAAAACAAAATATTGTTTTGATTTTTAAGTCTAAAAATCAAATTTTGTTATTTAGTCAATTAACTGCTCCATTAATCTTGGCGTCAATTCATGGAAATTTGAAGACTTTATACATGACAAGTACAGAACAAATGCGCCAAGAAACGACACCTCATCTCAGGATGACATTACAAGGTTGAAACAATATTTTTCTTGCTATTTCATTGATAATAACTTCTTTCATTTTAAGAACTTGGATTAACCAATGGCACAGAAATGTTAGTTGGGGATCCAACACGAGCATCGTCATTGCGTGTGATAGTTTCATTAACTAGTTCAATGGAAACTGCAACAACGAAATGACTTCCATAAACAATAGTGTTTTTTTTATGATATATTTTTTTTTATAATGTACAACAAATCAAGAAATGACGATCGTGAGCTAACATAAATTTAACAATCGTCTTTATTATTTCAGATGTACATGGCATGAGTACTGCAATCGATACGTTCATTTATCTTCAACGAGATATTGAACAAGCGTTTCAACGTGTTCAAAATATCTATAATTCATCCTATTATGATCAACAAGAACTTAATCAAATCTTTAATCATATATCATGTACACTTGACGATTTACACAAAGTAAATCAATTAATCGATTCAAAATCTAGCCTTGAAAATCATGCTGTAAATATCACATCTAATCGAAGTTCTCCTCATTTATTAAATTTATCAGAAAATGAAAATAGTTTCAATGAAGAAAATACGAAATTTATACAACAAAAACCCAATACTCAAATATCTATTAAAGATCCAACACAAAAAAATTTTACAGTTAGTTATACAAAAGAAAACGAAGAACCATTATTATCTTCTAATTCAAACATAATTAATACTGCAACAGTTCTTTTACCATCATCTGATGAACGTGAAGATTTTATTCAACGTATGAAATTACAATATGATTATTATACAAATAAAATTCAACCAATAAAAAAAGAAAGTCAAATGGAAATAATTCATCTTGATCAAGCACTAGATGATGAAAAAAATGAAGATCATATTATTCGTAAACAAGATGAACATCTTGAAGATATTCATCATTCAATAATATCATTAAAAAAGTTAACACAAAATATTAATTTTGAAATTGATGATCATATACGTGTTTTGGATAATCTTGAAACAGGTATGGTAAATAGTCAAAGTCATGTAGAAAGTCTAACAAATCAAACAAAAACTTTTATTCGAACATCAACGAATGGTGTCGGGGGGCATACATGTTTATTTGCTATTGCTGTTATTCTTTTTTTCTTAATTGTTATTTTAATTATTTTCTTCTAATATAAATAGAAATATATTCTATTGTTTTGTTTTTCTGTTTTTGGAAAATTTAATAGATTTTATTTTTTTTTTTCAGATAAAAAAAAAAACCGATGGTTCGAAGTGGTTCAGGTGTTATTGCAAATATTTCTGTAGATTTAAATAAACCGGAAAAACATAATGTGAAATTTTCTCTTTCACGTGTTCTTCTCAAGTAGTTTGAAAAATAAATATTTTATTTGTTTTATTTATAAGAACAATTTTTTAGTGATATTCATCTTTTAAAATCAAGTATGAGTGATAAACCAAACAAACCAATATTGGAACAAATTACAGATAAAATGGAAGAACTTGATGTTGACAAAGAGCAAAGTAAATAAGAATTTGTTTTTTTTTATGATCTAGATAACTTTTAATTTTATTCAACTAAACAAAAATATGAATTTACTTATATCGGAGTTGGTTTTTAAAAATTTAGTTGCTTTAAAAGAGAACTAGTTCACTCGTCTATTCTTCAATCAAGTAGTTAAGTTTAAAGTATCGAAACGTAAAATTGTTATGAACTTACTGAAAATAAATAATATTCAATTGGTTAAAATTTTTCTATATGGATTTCACTTGTATTTGTGAATATGGATATTTCTGAGACTCACACCAAGTCATTCACGGAGGCTTGGCCTTTTTTTCGGTGTGATCGATCTGTTCAATTGTATGCGCGCCAAGACGAGATCAAACTCAGTTGTTCACGATAAAAGTCACGAAGGTTTTGACTAGAGAAAAGCATCTTATCTTTGTCATTGATTCACCAATCTCTGTAGCTGTCTGCACACACTCTAGTTAAATCAACATTAAAAACTAATTGGTTTTGAATAGTGTATAATAATTTTACGTTTCTACATTTTAGTTGAATTGAAAGTTGTACAGTCAATTACTTGTCTTTTAGATGCAATTAAATTTTCAAACTCTATTTCTATATTTTAGAAGATGAAGAACTCGACGAAGAAGGATTAGCTATGAAAGCCATGGGTTTACCAACTTCATTTACATCGTCATTGGTAATTAATGGCATCTCTCTCTTTCTCTCTTCCTGTCTTTTGTGATTATTTCTAATTCTCGAAGACGGTACAAATGTTCAGGCTGAAATTTTCATCAAAGATATTTGAAAGTATTATTGAGAGATAGAATCAGCCGCTTTCATTTGTGATTTTTGGGTCCGATTCTATATAATTCTAAAAGCCAAATCTCCAATTTTGGGTCCAAAAGATTCAGATATTTTTCTCATGACAAAACAAAAGCTAAGGTTTCCAAAAAAACTCAAACTTTCTGTGAAATGTGGTCTTAAGTGTTTTCAAAGAAATTCGATACAGGTCGTACTGCAATAGGATGCGGTCCCATGAAAAACTGAAGTTTCCTCATAAAAATCTCTTTGAAATGTTTTCCTCAAACAATTTTAGTTGCTCTATCTGTGGTTAAAAAATTTTCGCCTGGTTAGTTGTACTTTTGTCAAGAATCAGAAAAATTCAAAAATGACGGGAGATATCTTAGATTATTTGTCTACAAAGTTACATGAATTTATCTCATGTTATAGATTGAACGATCGAAACCTCATCATCAAACACGTTTACGATCATTATCGAATGAACAAACAACAGGTAAACAGAATAAAGCTATTTATGTTCAACTAAACTTTTATTTATTCATAGATGATTCATTACTTGAAAATACTCAATTAACTAATAATGATTTATTTAAAAATGCATTAGATGATTGGCTTGAATATTGGAATCGTGATGGTTATCAATTGGCAACAAATACATGGACAACAAATTCAGATATTCATAATCATTCTGATGGACATGATACATCACATTCATCAGATGATTCATTAACAAATATTCAATCGGAACAAGCCTTAACTGATCTTTGGCGTGAACATTATTTATCTACATATGATAAAGCTCTTCGTGAATATTGTTTTAATCATGAACTTGATTATGAACAATTTGTTGACTATATTACGAATACGTATAATGACAATGAAAATGAATTACGAATAAAAACTATAAATGAATTTGATGTAAAGAAAAAATTCTTTTCTTTTAAATACAATTAATTTTATTTCTATATTTTAGTCTAATGATGATAATGATGAAATACATAAACGAATGAAAACTAATAGTGGTTCAATTGATGAACAAAATGAAATAAAAAATCAATTTGAACATCTTGGTCTATATTTAGATAATCCAAATTTATTAAATATAAAATCATCATTAATTGACTATACAAAAAATTGGAATCATTTATCATATGGACTTATTCTTAAACAAACTATTCATTTACATACACAATCAATTGATGATGATAAAATGATTGTTGATGATAAAATGATTAAAGATAAAAAACAAAAAGGAAAAAAATCAAAATCAAAACAAGTTATTCTTGATAAGAAAAATATTCCTGAAGAATTTCATAATGATTCAGAACTTTTAAAATATTGGCTTCAACGTTATCGACTTTTTTCAAAATTTGATGAAGGCATTGTTCTTGATAGAGGTATAAGATTTAAATTATCTCTTTAACTTTCCATAGCGATTTCAGAAGAACCACTAATGAAACAACTCTTAGAATAAAATATTGTACTTGATTTTTGGCCCACTTTTAGGCAATTATCGAATGACCGAATAACGGATCTTTGATCCGAAACTTTACCTATAAATAGATCTAATGATTTTTAAAACATTGTGAAAGTTTCATTTTGTAGAGTGATTTACTGTACCATATTGTAATATGTGAGCATATTTTATGTCCGAGTTGTATGCACTAGAACATTAAAGATTTGGTGTTCCGACAAACTCATAGTAGTCAATCTCTATCTTACCATCTCTTTTCTACCTAGCTTTGGTGGACTTTCAAATGGTATTGATACCACTAGTAGACATTGTCATTGTTCCATATCACATAATTCGATTCCATCAAAGATCTTGTTTATTGATAGAAAAACATTTTCTTCAAAACAAAAAAAAAACAACTTTGGCAGTTTTTCTCACACCTATCGATTTTGGAACTTATCTTTATTCGAAAATGGAGCAACATAAAGCAAAAAATCTTCTCATCAGTTGACAGTGTTTTGAAAGATTTTTATTCCATGTTTCGTTTATTTTCTACAATCGTTCTACGAATAGTTACTGCAGTGACAAAGAGAGAATAAACGTTTAAAGAAAGAATTTATTTTAGGAATCTATTGTATTCTGGTTTTTTTTTGTTTAAATAGAGGGATGGTTTAGTGTAACACCGGAAAAAATTGCACGACATATTGCGAAACGATGTCGATGTGATGTTATTATTGATGCTTTTTGTGGTGTTGGAGGAAATACAATACAATTTGCATTTACTTGTCAAAGAGGTAAATATAGTATTCTTTGTTGTTTTATTTTTTAGTTTAAATTGATTTATATTTTTAGTTATTGCCATTGATATTGATCCAAAAAAAATCGAAATGGCAAAACAAAATGCTCGAGTTTATGGAGTTGAAGATCGAATTGAATTTATTCAAGGTTAGTTGTAAAAAACATAGCGATAATATTTTAATTTAAAATCTATTGTTTGAGAAATGATTATAAGATGTAAAAGAAAAAAACTTCAGTAATTGTTTGTTTTTCTTCTAGGTGATTTTCTTAAATTGGCTCCAACGTTAACCGCTGATGTTGTTTATTTAAGTCCACCATGGGGTGGTCCATCCTATGGTACAATTGATATATTTGATCTTGAAAAAAATATTGAATTAAATGGTTATCGAGTATTTGAAGTTGCTAAAGCAATAACATCAAATGTTGTCTATTTCTTACCACGAAATGTTAATGTTGAACAAGTTATATCATTAATGGATGATAAATCACCATTAGAACTTGAACAAAATTTTCTCAACAATCGATTAAAAACGATAACAGCATATTTTGGTGATTTAGCTAAACAAAATAATTATTAATCAAGACTCTCGTTTTTCTTTTGGCATACGTTAGATAATTCGTTTCTTTTTTTTCGCTATTTCCGGTGATGTTACTGTTCCTTTGGCTTTTTATTTTTAAACGAAGATAACAAACAAGAGTTTTTATTTCTATTTGTTTTTTTTTTAAGTTTCAGATTTATATTCAATGTCGTATCAGAAAGTACAAAATTTTAAATGTCGTTGTCCACTTATACGAATTGGTCTGTTCTATGAAAATATAATTATCATATATACGTATTTTATTTTTATTTATATTTATAGGTGTGTTTGGTATTCATGAATCTCATCAAATACCTAATATTCCTTGTGATCGTTCATTAAATGATGTTTTTCTTAATCAACATCTTCAATGGTACCATAATTTTGATAGTGTATCAGCTCGAAAATTAGTTCGTGCTATTTTCAATAATATCAGCCCAAATGAAACTCTATTTAGTATTGATGAACCTATAATTAAACGAAATATTTCTGTTGAAGGTTATAAATGTATGTTCACAGAACAAAAACAAAAACAATTTTCAGATATTTTATAATATAAATTATTTTAGGTAAATGTCCATTGACACATGATGGTGCATTTGGTCTATCAGATGAGCATGATATAACTAATGTTCCTTGTGGTAAAAATTTATTTATTTTTTTTATTTGCTTCTTTTTTTATTGTTCTAAATTTGAAAAATTTCAGGACGAGCCGATAAAGAAGTTCTTTGTTTTCAACATTTACAATATCATCATAATCTTTCTTCACGTGCAGCTAAAAAAATTGTTCTTGCTGTTCTATCTTATACTCCAACAATAACACAATTATTTCATAATGACGATCTTGTTACACAATCGAAATGTGCTGTAAGAAAACTTAAAAGTAAATGCCCATTATTAGCACATCATATGTATGGTAAGTTAAATAATTTTTTACGACACAAAACATATAAGAGCCATTTTCGGAACATCTTCATCTTCTTTCCATTCATGAGGAGTTTTTTAGTAACAAATTCAAGATATATCTAAAGTAGGCAGATCTAATCTGACTTAAAATATGGACATTTGGATTTTGTATCATAAATCGATGAGCATAAATAAAGTAATGAAACATGTAAACCATTTCAATACCAAAACATTTCGAGCCGAAACACTATGTCAGTCGACTACTCATCATATAGTCAATCTTTAGTGAACAGTTCACATGTAATAGTAAAAGTGTTACTGAGTACTAAAAGACAAGGTTTACATAAATCACTTTTCGATGTATGGATTAGATTCCTTGAAAAACAGATCCATATTGTTATCAAACAATTTCTTGTAAAATTCTGCATCAAGCGAGTAGTGAATGGTGGAAACATGTAAAAAAAATTCAAAAGAGGCTCTTATGTGATCTTATCTTTTATTTTTCTTTTCTTATTTATTGAATTTATTTCAAGGTTTGGGTGATCAACATCATGTTCCAAATATTCCATGTGATCGTGCTGATCAAGATATATTTTTATTTCATCATTTAACTTACTTTCATAAACTAAATGCTAAAGCAGCAACAAAAATAATTCGAGCATTACTTTTACGTAAAGATCCATCAGAACCATTATTTCATTATAATGATATTATTATTGAATCTAAACCAACATTACATAATCAACAAGTACGACGAACTAAAAAAACAACAAATAATCAACAAACATTAGGTCAGTTTAATTATTCAAATCAATTTGATTCAAAGTCATTTGAGAATTTTTCATCGAATTTTGTTGGAAATGTACGATCCAAAGTAAATCATAATCAATATATCTCATATTTACATCTCACAATCAATTTTTTCTTTTGTAGTATCCATGTTTTTTTAATCCTTTAAATACAACGGCTTTGTCAGCTTTAATTCATAAAAACTCAAATGGAAGTAAGAATTGATTTGTTCTTATCTTTAAAAAAATAATATATTATTTTTTTTCCTATAGAATTTGAAAACAATACAATGCCACTCGATTGTACTTTAAATAAACAACAACCGTATCAAGTAAGTTTTAAAAGTTATCTTTTCCAAAATTGAATAGATAATGCTTGATATGTAAAACCACAACACGGCTATACTGGTTATAGCGCCAGTAGAGTCTCAAATTTTTCGAAATCACACCCAAAAATATCTCGTTAACGATAATAATAACGCGATTTATGAAAAAACAAGTAACAAATTTTTCAGTTCTTAGAAGAATGATTTTAACAATTTATTCAGCATGAGGGCTGTCCCCCCATCTCCCCCGATGATTGGGTTGATTTTCCAGAATTTTGTGTTTGGTTGAAAATTTTTCTTTGTCACAGCGTGATGTATGAAAGAAGCTCGTCCGACACACCTATCACGTGACACTATTTATCACTTAAAGTCTTCTAACTAAAGTTGAATTAAGGGAAAATTTGATAAAAATCTCTTAGGATACGAAAAGGAATGGATACACTCTCGAAACATTTGCTACACAATCATTATTGAGATCTACATGATAAAGAAAAAGTTCGATATCAAAAATACAAAACTTGTCATATTTTAAAGCAAAACATCATATGTTTCGCGTTATACCGTCAAGAATTTGTATTGGACTTGAATAGTTTCAAGAGTATATCCACGCAAAGAACCGTTTAGGATTTTGCAGTCCCTATCGAAATTATAAGGTTCAGTATGGAAACAATCGATATTCGGAGAGTAGAAATTGCACAGGATAACTGAAAACCTTACTCTTCACATCTCTACTTCCAATGTATACTCAAAAAAGTCTCGAAATTCTCCCAAATATGACGAAATAGCCTCTGCTTAAGTGATTCTCCTATTTCAAACAGTATTTCTACGTAAAAGTTTCAATCATATGAATGCAATTTCACAATAAATTATCCAAAATGATTTGAGATTTCAATTAGAAATACTGGTAGGTATTCTTTTGATATTGTTCGTAATCATTCTATACAAATCTCAGTAAATTTGTACATAGTTCCATTTTTGTGATATTCTTAATCGTGAAACATTTGCAACTCATTTTCTTCTTATTCATAATAATATTTTATTTTCTGCTTAGATGTCTTATACATATTCAACAAATGATATGACACATGGTCATGATTTACATTCATTTTTAACCTAATCGATGCAATCTTAATTATAAATTCTGTATATTGTTTTCTTTTTGTACACTATTTTTTTTTTCTCTCAGTATAATATTGTAATGTCAGAAAATAATGCATTATAAGAATAGAACGCTGTTTTTTTTGTAATCTGTGTTAGGCTGATGATTATAATCGTGAAAAAAAAATTAAAACAAAAGATCATTTTTTTTATTATAGTCAAATTCATCAACATGAAAGAAACAGACAAACACAAAAAAAAAATACGTGGAATTTTTAATTGATTATCGTCAAAATGAAATAGAAGACAAAAAATACTCTAGAGCGAAAAAAAAAAATCCATCCGAAATCCAACATTATTTGAATTTTAACAAAATACGAAAGAAAATTATTTACAAAGTTAGATTTGTCATTATAATATCAAATATATATTTAAATTTATAAAGTTGGATCGCTATTTGATAAATCAAGATCAGCCCATAATTTAAAATCACCAAGCATTTGTAATTGATTAAAAAAAGCTTCTTGTGTTTGAGGATCAGCTGATGCAAGTGCATCAAGTAAAAGTGGATCAATTTGTTGTGATGATGATGATGATGATGATGATGTACCTGTTGCTATTTGTGATGATGTAAAAAATGATGGATCATCAAAATTTGCATTTGTTGAAAATAAACCTAATTTTGGATCAATCAATGAAGCAAGTGTATTTGTAAGTAATGCTGATGATGAATTTTCATCAAAATCATTTTCAATTGATGTTGAAAGATTTTCATCTAAACGATTAATACCAGGTAAAATTGTTGTTTTCGATGTACAATCATCGGATGATGTATCTGTTGTATCCATTGATGATGATGTATGTGGATTAGTTGAATTTCTTGGTGGTGTTGAACCTTTTTTAGCACGTTTACGTGGTTTATATTTATAATCGGGATATTCACGTAAATGTAACATTTTTAATCTTTCAGCTTCATCAATAAATGGACGGCGTTCAATTTCAGATAAACGTTTCCATCTTGCACCTAAATATTTTGATATTTCAGCATTATGCATATCAGGTGCTAATTGTACAATTTTACGACGTTCCAATTGTGAAAAAACCATAAATGCATTCATTGGTCGTTTAATACGATTAATACGTTTTTTTGATCGTGTACGTGTTGCATCTGAATATGGTGTTTGAGTTTCAGGTTCAATTAATGATGAACCAAAACATGATGGTGGTTGTGTACTTGGTGATGTTAAAAGTTCAACTAACACTTTTGTTTTAGCAAAAAATGCATCATTTTGTATTGTTGGTGTTGTTGCAGAGGATGATTGTATGGATGTTGGTAAAACAGATGTTGAACGTACATTTGTTATACGTGGTGAAGGAGTATTTTCATTTTCTTTATTTGATGACGAAACTAGAAATGAATGAGTATGACATTTTTTTTTGATGTTTCTTCAGCAAGTGTTCCATAATAACATGAAATCTAATATTTTTCACTGCGAAAAACTGTTACATCTTCCGGTATAATATTACATCGAAAGGTGGAACACTTGCTTAAGAAATACGATTTTGTTTGTTTTTTCTATCATGAAAATAGAAATACTTACTATGATTATTAATAGATGGTACAATTGTTGTTTGCGGTTGTTGAATAACATTTGTTGTTGATAGAATAGGTGTTTCAAGAAGTTTAGCAATACTATTCTGTGTTGTTGTTGTTGAATTATTTGTTGATTGTAATAATGCCATTTGATTTAATGTATTTAAACTATTAACAAGTGTTGCTAAATTAATACCATTTTGTCCATTTATAATTGTTGTTGATGTTGGATTAGTTATATTTGTATTATGATGATTATTATTTGAAAATAAAAGACGATTAACAGTTATTGTTCGTGGTTGTTGAGGTTCAGTTTTAGTATTATTCATTATAAAAACAGCTGGTTGTTGATCGGTTGAATCATTTGATGATGATGTTATTGGTGGTGTTGTTGTTATAGTACGCATTTTTTGTAAAGCTGCATCACCAATACGCATTGGATTCAAGGCATTTTTATTTAATGATGAAGAATTTTTAACAGCAGGTATTATAATAGCACCTGATGATGTATTTGCAATTGATGATGTTGTTAAAATTCTTGAAGATGATAAATCCATGTTTATTTGTAAGAAAATATGTCAAAAAAAAATTTTATTGTTCACTCTAGATAAAGCTTTTCTTTCATAAATATGTATATATCGAATTGTGGACGCCAGCGGTCATTGTGTTCAATAATGACGGACGAGCTTTGTGTTTAAATGAACCAACGGGAATGAAGAATTTCGTTTTTTTTTTCTTCGTCTTTTCTCATTCATATTATTCCCGAAAATTTTTCTTTTTCGACGTGTTATCCGTGCGTTCGTCCGAATGTGACGACATGCGAAACAACGAACAGCAATCTGTTTGTGAAAGGAAAAAAAAAGAGAGAGAAAGAGAAAATATTGACTTTGAAATATATAAGCAAAGAAGAATAGGATTGAATTTATCTATATTTTGACCTCATTGAATTTTGTTTAAGAAAAAAAAAAAAAAAACAAACGATGGAAAGATAATATGATAGAGAGAAACAAATAAAAAGAAAAAAACAAATTAATCTTTTTTTCAATGTTCAGATTCAAGAAATTGTAATTTTCCATCTTGAAGACGAATGCAAACAGTTGAATCTGTAAAGCCAACAGCATTAATTGGTATACCACTGTCAACTTTAACCCATGTAGCTGATGCTTCATATTGACCAACAGATACATTAGTATTGTCAACAATCCAGAAAACATCTGCACCAGTATTACTTATCAACCAAGCTCGACCATCTTCATATGAAGCTAAACGTGCATAACGACCTTGTTGAATCGGTACATGACGAAATAAACGTTCATGCATATTATTTGCTTGAAGTGTAACATGTCGTTCTTCGAGAAGTATGCCTGGTCCACTACCAAACCAAATCAAACCTATTAGAATAGCAAAAAATTTAGAAAAAAAAAGGGAAAACTGTACATTTTTGTTTTAGTTTTGCTATACCTAATACATCTTCTTCCCTACCATCGGATCGTATTATTTTTCTAACGGATATATCAGCTAATTTTCGATAACGTGTTTCAGGTGGTGCAAGTGCATGAAGACGTTTCATTTGCATTGAATTTGATAATTCAAGTAACATAAGACTATATCGAAATAAACAAAATATACTTGTACTCGCTACTGCAATACGTCGAAAACCAATTTCACCATTGGAAAATTCATATGCATCATAATATTCATTTTCATCAGCTTTCCATCGATATAAACCTTGTTCACTTAATATTAACCATTGACTATTTAATGGCCACCAATATAAATCAACAACTAAACCATGATGAAATTTTATTGAATATCCTTCACTATCTGCCATACAAATCATTTCTCGTTCATAATCATAATAGATAATTTCTTTACCATTCGAAGCTAATGCTTCACCTAATCCACGATTATTAACTGTACTACCATCACGAGATGTAGCAGGTAAACTAACAGATCGATCTGTATAATTACTACTTGTGATTGAACGACGATCATTAGATTTTTTAGTTGTAAGTTCTTCTGTTTGTTCTTGTAAACATAATGTACATGGTCCGACAGTTGTTTGATCTGAACTACGTGATGTTTCTTCATCATCATCATCGTAAATAATATTATTATTATTTTGATTATTATTTCGTTGTTCATTTGTATGATTACTAACTTCTACATCGTCAAATGGTGGTAGTGTATGAGGTAATTGTCTTGATCGATGATGATGATGATGATGAAGATGAATTTTATGTTGATGAATTTCTTTTGAATGATTTGGATCTTCATTTTGAATACCTCGTACTAATGTTTGAAGTTTTGTCATTTGATCATGAATTTGTTCATCTTGTGCATGTCTTATACCTAAATAGATTATATTCTTATAAAATCTATATGATCTAATAAGATAAATGAATAAATAAACCTCCTGATCGTATAGGTGAATGAACACTTGCTGTAATTTCTCCATTGCCTGGACGTTTATTAATAACATACAAAACAGTTTCTTCTTTTTCAAGAATAAGCTTAGTTAAATCAGCAACCATATGATCAAGGCTATTCAATCGATCATGAACAGTAGATAGATCAATTTCAACTGTTGGTGGTGGCAATGGTTCAACAGGTGGTAGTGGATCTGGAATATTGACAAGAGCCATTTGTTGAACAATTTGTGTAGCTAATTTATTTAAATGAAGAACTTTACTCCTAACAAAAAACAATTATAATTGAAATAAACTTATCAATTATATTAATTTTTTACTAACGCAATAGTTGTATCAATGCATCCACATTCATTTCGAACTGCTTCAACTGCTCTCGAAACTTGATCAAGTTGTTCAAGTAATCGAGCTTTCTTCATATTACATGCTTCTAATGTTTGACCAATTTGTTCAATAGTTTCAGTCATATCATTTGTCATTATTGCATGTAATCGATCACGTGCTTCAATCAATGTCATATTTAATGTTGTTGCAATAATATGAGAATCTGTACTATCCATATGAAAACGTATGCGTCTTAGTTTGTGAATATTTTTTTCACTAATAAACGTTTCTAGTTTTGCGAAGTGCAAAAATAATCATATGTACGTGCAGTTATGTAGCAAAGATATTTTCTTTTTCAAATTCATTATTCTTATAACCAAAAAATGCTATCCTAATACATATTTCATTGTCTTGTTCTTTATCTTTAGATGTATATAACAAAAAATGTGCAAAAAAAATAAAATTCTATGTATGAATAAATGACCTTGATAATACCAAATACCAAAGATGAAATTTGATTATTCACTTTTATATGATGATAGATTGATAATCATTATGTTTTTCTTTTTATTTATACAAACTATTCTTTTTCCCATAGCATAGAACCATTATGAGGAGATATATTTTTTTTAAAAGGAAAAAGGCCGAAACATGTGTCACATTCAAAAATAAACACTAAGACTATGAAAAAAAAAGAAAAGATGGGATCATAAAGTTCACATGAAAGTAAAATCGCTGCAAAAGGAGATATGTTTGATATAACATTGTATAATCCTAGTTTGTTTTTTAGGCACCTTGTTTTCGTGTTGGTTCATTAAGAACACGATCAAGATATTTTTTAACTTCAGGCCAGATCTTATCACTTTCACGTCCATGAAATTCTTGAAGAATATGTTGTTTCCTGTAGAAATAAGAAAAAAAACAGAATAAATTCATACAAAAAAATGTCTTTTTTTTTAAAATTTACTTGTAGAAAGCCATGATGGGATTTGTATTTTTATCGTATGTATCCAATCGACTACGAATAACTTCAGGTTTATCATCTTCACGTTGTGATAATGATTCACCTGTTGTATCATCTTTGCCCTAAGTAAAAAGAACGGAATAGAAAAATTAATTTTATTTACTTAGACTTACAGCAACTTTAGGTGGATTCCATAAAAGATTGTAAACACGTCCACTAGGCGCATGAACCCATCTATCTTTTAAACGATTAACTATTTCATCAGCTGGCACATTTAATGCAACAACATGATCAACAGTCATTTCTTTATGTAATAATTGTGCTTGATTTAATGTTCGTGGATAACCTATATAACGTAAGTCAAACAACATAAATTATTATTCTTTTTATTGATTTAATTAACTTTACCATCAAGTAAAAATCCTTTATCGCGAATTTTGTTCAATTCACCAACAACAAATTTCAATACGAGATCATCTGGTAAAAGAAGACCTTTATCAATATGTTCTTTGATTGTTTTACTTTCCTCTTTAAATAAAAAACAAAAAAAAAGTAATTATATAAGATAGTTTACAAAAAATCAAGAACTTACCAGATTTTCGTTGAATATGTTGACGAAGTAAATCTCCAACAACAACATGAGGCATACCATATGTTTTCACAATTCGACTAGCAATTGTACCTTTACCAGAACCAGGTGCACCCAAAATAATTAAACGACGTGCAATATGTGTAGCCATTTTAATCTAACTGAAAAATATGTTCAATATAAAATTCAGTAGGTCACAACACAAATAAATAATAGAAAAAAAACATAAGGAAATTCGATCATGGCCACTCCCATTGATGAATCATTTTTTGATCAATCCGATTAAATCAGAAGACGATAAAATATTTGTAATAAAATTTAAAAAATTCAATTAAATTTCAAAATAGATTTAGTTTATGTTGTTTTGTTTATTCGGAAGTGCCTGATAATCTTCATAGAGGTCCATCTATAGTATCATTATTAAAAATGGCGATTATGATCTATAATAATAAAAAAAGAAGAAACATTTTCAATAAAGTTACTAAATGTCCTGATTTATCTAGGAGAATCTTGATTTTTGAGTCTTTCTCCTAGTGAAGAAATCTGCTGCCTTCTGTTGTTTTTTCTTCACTTCGACCATTAGCGACATGTATAACCTACGTGAAAAACCATCTACATCACAATGTGATATTAGAGTTCATAAAGAACAGAAGAAACATCTGTTGCGACCAATTGTTGACCTACCTCCTTAATAGTGAAAATGAACTTCATTTACAAAAACCAGTTCAATTTGCTGTTTCTATGCTGGCTCCCCATAGTTTTTTTTTGATGAGTCTATTTATATAGTCATATGAAATTTTGTGAGATAATAGTCGAAACCAAATGAAAAATAATCTTACGCGTGCACTGAATTAAAAGTTAAGATCAAAATTTATTTCAATTATACAGTAGAGCGCATCGAGTTCGCGATGAATCCGATGGCTCTATTGTATAGAATGTTTTGAATAACTCTGACATAAGCAAGACTTGTTGAAACAAGTTTGGTCGTCATAAAAATACTCTAATGTTAGAACGGCACAGCAAGTATTGTATTATTTACATATGGTTATTTTTTTTTTTGTATATTTTCATGAACGAATATGAAAAGATTAATAATATAAAATACATTTGATCATATTTCTTTTTTTTAAATTACTTGTCAGTAAGTTTTACTATAATTGTTTTATTATAAGAAAAAAATAAGCGCTCTGTTGAACGGAAATGTCAGCTTTCTTCTAGAAACCATCGCTTAAATGCTTTCTGGTTTTAGAACATACGAATTTGTTGAGCCTGATTTTCAGAGATCTATTCGAAGAGCTTTTTTTTGTTAGAGATAATGACTACAAATTCAAGTACAGATCTGATTGATCAATTATCACCAAGTATGTTGAATTTCTTTTATTTATGAAAGCAATAATTTTTGTTTCATTTTTAGCACTTGCTCTTGATATTGCAATGAAAGAAATTGATCAAAATGGACATGATGATGAACGTATGGTTCTTGTATTCAATGCACTTGATCAAATTATTCCTCAATTAGGTGTCTTTTCTCCTATTACATCCAAACTTCGTAATGAACTTTTCGGTATAAAAATTTAATAAAAAAAATAAAAGAAGAAATTTCTTCATTTAAATTAATTTCGTTTCTTAAAAGATTTTATCTATAGTAATCAATTTACTGTCGAACAATGTCATAATAAAACATCGAAAAAACGTAAACGTATTGCTTGTATTGAACGATTATCTTATAAAGTTCTTTGTAATCGACTTATTGATCAACATCATGAACAATTAAATGCATATGAAAATAAAATAGCTGATATGGAAACAAAGTAATATGAAAGAAAAAAAAAATAAACAAAAATAAAAATTATCGATTTGTTTAATATAGTTTGGCTGGAAAAAATCGTGATTTAAATCAAGCACGTGAAAAACTTGAACAAATAGATAATGCTAAACAAAAATTAATGGATGAATTAGCGACTATGAGAAAGACATTAAATGACAAAGATAATGAAATACAAAAGTATTAAAAAAAAAAGGAAAATAAATCTAGGAGATTCATTTAGTTTTCTTCTAATTATTTAGTTTACGAGAAGAATGTGAACGAATTCGCTTTAATAGTGAACAAGAAGTTAATAAAACACGGTTGCAAGTGAAAGAAATTATAGTTAGTTGAAGTTTATGTTTGTATTGAAACGGATTAAAAATTAATCGATTTATATTATAGGAAAATCAAGCAGCTACTGAAGCCTTAATAGATGAACTATCAAAATATAAACAAGGTTATGATGAAATGCAAGAAGGTACGAAAAGATTGATTTTGTCTTTAAATACAACATAGTGTTTTAATAAAAAATCTGAAACGATTTGTATTCCTATTGACGTTTGTTACAGCCATAAAAATTTTAATATGTCTATTTTCCAGAGGCTTGTACAGAACCTTAAGTATTTGAAAAAAAAATGAATATTCGAATTTTACATTGAAATTGTCTTCACTTGAACGTTCCACATACGTTGTATTGTATAAACAGTTAGACTAAATGTCTTCCAACTGTAAGTTCTTCATAAAAAACATGTTTCCAAGGGCACTTGGATATGTTGAAAAGTTCTTATCTCAAAGATACTAAGTCTGAAAGTTCTGTAATTCTTTATATCAGACAGCGTATATGTAATCTTTAAGTGTTAGCAGCTTTATGGAAAAATACGAAAATACGACTTTTTTGAATACATAGAATCTCATAGGGTCTCCAAAAAATCCATACCCATATTTGACTATCTACGAATTAGCTTGTACTGTATATTAACCATCGAAACTATTGCAATTGGTTGAAACTTGTGAGTAAGCAAAACATGATGAAGTCAATTTCGTTGGAAACACTAGAGTTGACCTGTTATCTAAATTTCAACAAGTCCTTAAGATTGTTTTAGTTGTAGAAGTTCCATGAGTTCAACACTCATGAAATCTAGATATGTCTCTAATCGAAAAAAAAAAATTTCTTTTTTTTTTGTATCTGTATTAATAATGTTTATTGGTTCATTGTAGCTTTTACAGATAATGCAACTCGAGCACAATCTGCAAGAAAACGAACCAATCAAGCAGACAATTCAGATGAAACACTTGTTGATGTTAAAGTATATATGAAACTTCGAAAATAGATGAAAAGAAAATAATCGAAATATCATATTTCTTAGAATCAAATAATGCTGGATATTCAAGTAGCTCTTCGATTAGAAGATCAAATGCTAACATTACTTAATATGACAACTGAAGGTTAAAACTTGTTTAATTTTAGTTTTTTTTTTTTAGAATATGAATTATTTTTTTGTGTATTAGAATATGATCAAATATTGGATGATGAACATACAAAATTACTTCAAACACAACAATTTCCATCTGAATCTCATTTTATTTGGAATAATGTAAAGAAAATATTGAAAATAAGAAAAAAATGAAGAATTTCTTTTTTTCAATTAATTTAGATTGCATCTGAAAACTTACGATATGCACAAACAATAAAAGAAATTCGAGAAGAACTTGATATAACACAACGTCATAGACGTGGTTTAGAAGAAAAATTAGAAATGATTGTTATTAAAGAAAATGAAGAACTTAAGTGAATTATATAAAATTTTTTTTTATTTAATTTTGTTTTGTGTTTTTGACTTTAGAAATCGTAAAGTAACAGGAATATTTACGGCAAATGAAGCAGCACAACAGACAGGTTGAATGAAATGAATATTTATTCAACAAAAATTTATTTATTTTTTTAACTCTAGGAAAAATATCCAATCCTTTACAAGGTCTTGAACATGCATTTGAATCAGCTGGTCGTAAAACTGATCTTGTTGGATATGCACCACAAGAACGTACTCTTTCCCGTTTTTCTTATATGCTTGAATCATCGAATAATGGACGAGCATGGACAGATTTTGATTTAGCTTCCTATTGTGATAGTTGTGCTGATAAAGTATTTATTTGAAGTTAGGTTTTTTCTTAATTTTCATTATTTTTTTTTAAGACTTATTTGTGTCCACACAAATTTGCAGAAGCTCAAATGATTGTTAAAGTGCCAGATGGTACAAAATATATTCGAATTTCTCGTCCAACATTGAAATATAATGAAGCACTGATTCGGTAAACATAGATTTAGATGTACTAGTCATTTTGAAAAGATTTTTTGACTAAAGTTTTCATATTATTATTATTATAAATTCATGTCCGTTTGTTGAAAGTATCTCGTTTTCGAATAGGAATGCGTTGATAATGCTGTAATAGAGATATAAAAGATTTAAAAATATCTGACCTTTCAAATCAGTTTTGGAAAAGGTTATTGTCTTGTATCTTGTCAATAAGTTCTTTATCATCGTTTTTTCTTGCAATTTCAGCTGCCGGTTAATGCATCGACTTACACATTTACTAGTAAATGGATGTTAAATTAATCATAAAAAATGACTAGTGCTAGACACTAATCGATCTTCATCGTCGTAGATTTATAGTGTATTTAGCAACTTCAGTATGAGTTTGTCATTGTATACTTAGATTAAGAGGCAGGTATCAATCTTATTTCGATTATTCAATCTTGCATATTATGTTAGACTGAAGCTGTCAGTATGTTCTAATCGTATGACATCGATTCTATAATATGCTTATGTTTTGACATTATGATAAAATAAAATAATCCCACACGGATATTGTAAGATTCAGCTTGTGATAGTTTATTATATTAACTTTTTACCGATGGAAAATGTTTATATATTCATGTTGAGTTTTAAATCATCGGGCATTATTTGCTTGCGAATAACTTTTGATAGAAACAAAAAAAGCTACAGTTTTCACTATTGAAAAGATGAGATTTGAGAGCCATTGAAACATATGAGAAACATAGTCTTTGAAAATATTTTTAGGAGAATTTAGCAAACCTAGATTTGAAGAAGACCAAGGTTTTCGAAGTTCCCATAACACTAAAATTTCTGATTACACCAGTCTGTTTAATCTTGATTTTTCGAAGATCTCCTGGCAAATTATAAATATTATGCTTCTTATATAGTTCGATATCGTAAAGTCTTTTCTTTTGAACGGTAAAAACCATAACTCTCTCGTTTGTGTTTCTATCAGAAGTTACTCACAATCTAGATCTACCTAGTGACTTTAAGGTCACCCGGCACATTCATATCAAGAAGAAGCAAGGAATTTTGGATCTAGAATTCCGCAAGTATCTATAGAGTCTCTACATCCCCGATCTTTTAGAACCCTATGAAATTAAATAGAATTTCACAAAATCGTATGGAAACCTAGAACCATTATTTTTCGATGGAGCTGTGGCTACTATTAAAACATTAGTATTACAGGTCATCAGATGTTAGATTTTATTCGATCTGTATAATGATACGCGATTTCAAAGTTCTACATGTGACCGTCCGCAGAATTCTCTAAGATAAGAATTAATAATACGTTTATTTTATGTAGAGGTGTAATGATTGATAATCAAACGTTATTTGATCAAATGCTTCCATCTATATATCAACAAAATACTGCAAGTATTATGCGAACTAATTATCCTGGCTATTTTAATACTAATCAAGAATTACAAAGACGTGCACCGAGCTCAGATAGTCAATCGGATGTTGGACCTCTCGTATGTTGATTAACTTATAAGTAAGAATAGATCTTTAATTATTTTCTATTTAAGATTCATACATTTGATCGGGTTTGGGCAGATTATAAAAAGCGTACAAATATAGAACGTAATGTACCACGACCATTTTCATTAGTAGGTTGAAGAAAAAATAATTTCAAAGAATTCCATATGAATCTAATTTTCGTGAATAGGAACGACTTTTTACCGTGATGACAGAAATTATTGCATATGAATGCTATTGTGATAGTCATTTAGTAACTGTAACTGGAAGTATCGTGGTATGAGAAATAATCAATGCTTTATTTTCCTTTTAATATATTATTATTTAGGATGATATTTATGAGTTTTTTAATAAACGATATTCAACAATTGATGAAATAACTTATTATGCTGTACATGACTTTTTTACTTCATTAGTTGCATATAAATATGAATATAAGGTTTTACTTTTTTGTTTTTTTGTTTTAAATATTTAATTCGAATTTCTTTTTTTTTCCCTCTTAGATTCTTGATTTATTTACACATGTTTTAATTGGAAATATTGATTTAGCTTGTATTTATTATATAACTATTCTCGGTGATACTCTTGAAAAAATCGAATGGAATGAAACAGATGATATACGAGTATTTTTTAATACTATTTATCCATTTCTTGATGTAAGCTTTTATATACTATTCAATTAGATTTTGTAAATCATAATTTAATTTAAATTAGGATGAAGGATTGGATACAGTTGTTATTGATTTTATATCATATACTGAAAATAAAATAAATCGATCTCTTGTTATTGAATTTATTATAACATTATTACTTAAAGGCAAAGAACCACTGCTACAAGAAGTAAATTTTATTTTTAAAACCAATTGACTTTATAAAAAAAAAATGTTTTAAAAGTTTTAAATCTCAACAAAGTCTCTTTATATGTCGACAGAAAATGATCTTTAACTAAACTTATCTATAAGAAATTTAAACACTTCGATCGACGTTTGCAATAACATAATATTGAATGACATCATCTTTTGTAATAATAGTAAATAGAAACATAAGAATGTGATTATCGATTTCCGAATCCGACGAAAATAATATCTTTTTTTAGGAAAAAGTTTTTGGTCTCCTTTTTTTGCTGACTATCAGTTGATTCTTGTCAATTAAGACCATGTACATAGAGTTAGAATTAAACTTAATCAATGTCGATATCAATTCAAAGTCAGAAAGACACATAGTATTACAACATATAAAAACAAAACTAAATTTTTTGTGTTATAGTTGAAAAAAGTTTCAATTTTGAAATATTTACATTAAAACACACAACCAAGAGCATAGATAATCAGAAAGGAGTAAAAGTTGAACGTTTTCTAATGATTCCGATAATGTTCACATTTCCAATATTACGTATGTTTGTCGCTTTTTAAAAAGTCTAAAAAAAATGACTATCATATTCTTACGTTCATATGGCTAGTTTCTATAAGGCAAGATATTGTCATCGAATATTATGTTATTTCAAAAATTGATAAGAATATTCAAAACTGATACAGATAAATTTAGTTAAAGATCATTCTCTGTCTATACATAAGAAAGTTTTGTCGAAATGAAAAACTTATGAAACACTTAGCTTATATATGTGGTACATTTTTCGTAGATGCGGTATAAACTTTCAGTTCAATTAACACAAAATTTTGATATGATGAATGAACTTGAATTTCATACTGCTATAGAAAATATTGCTTATACAGCTGACGAACGGTTTGTTTCAAGATTTTTTCATCGAGCTGAATGTCATTCACATTGGGATAATTTACAAGGTTTTGTTTTAATGACGAAATTAGCTGGTAAGGAAAAATGATCTTTTATTTTATTTTTGTTTTTTTAAAAATATATTTCGATCATTTCAACGTCATCTAGATATAGCTGCATTTTTTTATTTTACACAATTAATTGAAGAACTAAAAGAACCTATAAATGAAAAAATTCAAAAAGAATATAATTTACGGAAAAAATATGATGGTATTGATCGTGGTAAGGAAATGGAAATAAATTCTTTAGATTTTATAATTGGTATTTGTTTTTTCATAGAAAGTCGAGCTGGAAAACAAATTCTTGGGGAACATGTGGATTTACTTAAATATTCTAAATTGAAATCTTTAGGAAATATTCTATATGCGTATGTTGCTATTATTATTCTTTCTTCATATAAATTAATATTGGAATTAATTTTCAGACCAAATGTTGACGAACTACCTGATGAAAGAAAAAATCTCAATGCATCAGCAAGTCTTGAAAATGAAAATATCTCACTATCATAAATTATATAATGTTTTGTATTTTCTTAAAAAAAAAGAAATAAATATTAAAACCTAACAATAATTTGTCACTGATTCAAAAAAAGAAATAATCAGTAATTCGCCACATTCAATTTTTGTTATTATAAGAGAAGACTACAATTTGAAAATGAGAGAAAGAGTGAGATTGCATGTTACAATCTGCTTGTATAACCTTGAAGACATTGAAAACTATATGAATATGAAAAAACTTATTGAAATTTATTTATAACGTATGAGAATGAGCGATTCCGATAGTAAACACAGCTGGAGTCTGCCGATTAAAAACTACAAGGACATTGAAGTTGGAAGCATTTCCATGAAAACAATGAAATTCTTCATTATCTTTTGACAACAGACTAAATTAATTGTCCTAAAATTTATTTAAACAATATTTCTTCATCACAAAAAGATACATTTCAATTGAAGGATAGATATTTGGAACGGGCAATTTCGATACGATTTCAGTTCCAACAAAAGTCGATTTTACTTATGTGTTCCTAATTGTTCGGAATATGGGTGTACGTGTGTTTAGGTATCATAGATGCCCATCGCGGCTGAAAATCTACCGTGTCGCACTGCTAGCGCCATGGACATCAGTATTAGGTATGGATACGGACATGGATGCGGATGCCGGTCTGCCCTGAAGTCACCGAATATCACGTCCTCTCCGCATCCACATCCATGCTCAATCTTCTTGTCGACAGTCGCTTCTTTTCAACTAGACAGCATTTAACTTTCGAGATATTGGCTTTCGTCGGAACTGCACATGATTAACCAGATGAAACAATAAAGTTATAGAGCCAGTCTAGATGATCATTTGAATCGATGATTTAATGATCATATACGAAATTACTATGGATAAATCACGGTAAGTTTTGTTGGCCCAGTATCACTTTCATATTTACTTTGTATAGCTGTTTGCACCTCCTTGCTTTTCATTTTTTCTCTGTCTTTGAAATAAGTTTGCGATCCAATCAAACGTGTTGTCATAAATGAGTTCAAGCGTTATCTCTTGATAAAAAGCAATGTTTCAGTCGTGGGGATCATAGCGAAGAAAATTCAAAAATACTAGAAGAGCAATTTATTCTGCACCATATTTTGTGTTTCAAAGTAAAAAAGATAAACGAGTCATTGAGCTTTGACTGATTAGAAATAGACACTTCTCTATGATGGTCATCAAAAGAGAATCTAGATTTCGAATGCATCAATCAATGAAAAAGTCGATATTACATCATACATGTTCGCGCATTTCTATGTTCGTTTCCATTTTTGCAAATTGAAAATTTCATTGCTTTAATTTTTCTATTTAGATTGAAATTACGCTGTTCAAATCAACAACCTTGATTCGAAAATCAATGGCGAAGAACAAGGAATATGAGAGGGTTTGATCTTTAGTAAAAATTCGATTTACAGTTTTTGTGAGACGAGTGCTCTTCGAACAAAGCTCAGTGTAGAACTTCAATCAATGCGATAAGCTTGGTGACTATTAATGTGTTCATAACTTGTTATTTTATGTGTTATCTCAACATTTTAGAACTCAATCGGTCTCATAGTCAACGAAAATCTACTCGTTCGTATTCTTTCTCTTGTGGAATGTGCGTATGAGTATGGAGAATGATCTCTTTCCTTTTGCGAAAGCGGATTTTGGTGAGTATGATGTTGTCAGAATTCATAAAGAGAACATCTACACTAACATGCCGCAATCACACAGATCCTCGAATCACAACAATGAGGTTCTACTATACTAGTTAAAACAACATTCTCATCCACCTCTATTTTTCGATCATCAGTTTTACTGTCGAAAAATATGAATTTTTGATTCGGATTTAGTTATCTCGATAATACATGGCATTTGCAGTGAAAAATGTAGAAAATGGAGGGCAACTGTTTTCAGACTCTTTTTCTAGTTAATGTCTCTTGCAAGGAAATCAGAACTGAGATTTTCAACTAGGTTGTGATGTAAGCAAGCTCTTTTATTCTCCATGAAGGTCGAAATCTTTTTCTATGCACTCGTTTTATCACATCTTTAGCAATGGCAAACACTGTTTCTGGCAGCTAAAATTTCCAGTAAGAACATATAAAAGTATTCATCAAGTATTGTTTTTTCGATAGAGCTGTTTTGGTTGTTTTTTTTTTCAATCACTTTTATTTTGAGTTATGCGAGCTTCATCAAACATTACAGAAAGAAAAGGTGACTTGTCGTCCTCCAATGGTACTAAACTAATTGCGTAGTAGTTACCTACGTGACTACTGACTGTCGACATATTGTTTCGTTTATGGTATTAAGAAGGCTTCTCTTTCATCTTTTATCCATTTCATTTGAATATTTGTTGCATAAGACACGAAACAAGTAATGTAAATATGACACGATATTTACTCATTTCCATTAACAATGTATACTGGTGGGTGTGCTTTGAGAAAGAACATATGCAGTTCAGAGCTCGTTAAGTTAGTAAAGTATTTGAATTTATCTTGACTCTAGGAAGGAGTCTCCAAGTAACAGATTAAGTGTAACTTTAAAGCTTGTATGACTATACGGTATTCTGAACGCTTGTTCAACATTAGGATGTTGTGAAGAAAGCGTATAGTTGATGAATATTCATATTCTATTTTCGAAGCTTTGGCTTATCTTGATAGTATTGTTATGTTAGTGCAGAGATGACAAGTGTATTTTTCATGATGCGCTTTCACTAAAAACAAGTATAGAATCTTTCAATAACCTCAAGCGGTACAAGCAATGATGTTTGTTCATCATCACACAAGGTGTCATTGTCAACGCAGAACAGAATGTTCAGCAGTTGCTCGTCTTTCTTCCCATCGATAATGGAATTTATTTTTCTAGATACATTAGTATTCATTTCTTTTCAACCACATCTGTTTTTTTTTGTTTTGCACAGACTTGATGAAACCTTTCAGAAAGGAATTTATCATGCAAGTAAACAAACAACACGTTCCTTGTTGGAGAAATGCTGAAGTGGAGAGAAGAAATGGATTACAAGTGTCAAAGTATAGAGAGGAATATTGGTGTACACTTTTATTCATCGACACTGATTCATACTCTTTCTATTTGAACTATATTGTACTTCACTAAAAAAAATGAAACTAGAGTTTTTCTTTGTATTATATGGTGTGTGCAACGACAGAACAGAATGGCAGATTTTAAAAAGACACGCTCAACCCACCGCAGTCATCTCCATACAGTAACAACGTTGGAGCAACTATTGTCCGAAATTCTTTTCGATATTTTGGATTATCTAACGGGTAACGACATTGTCAGATCTTGCTATGGTCTCAATAGTCGATTCAATCAACTTGTCTGCAACACACCCAATGTTCATTTAGATTTATCTCGAACGAAAACAAAATTTTTTCGAACATTCCAACAAATATTCTGCAAACAAAATATAGTTTCGATTACATTATTATATGAAAACATTGGCATATTAGAAAGATTTTCCAGTTCATCTTGTGGAAAAAGACTTAAATCATTTTCTTTACTTGACGTATCACTATGCCAATTTGAAAAGCGGATACCCATGATATTGAGCAATATCAAAGTTCAGTTAATACGTCTAAGAATAAAGTTCAGCAATATGACATACACTGGAGTTGATGAGCATGCTGCTCCATCATTCGGGTATCTACTCACAGAAATTTCATCATTGAAATATTTAACATTACAATATTTACAAGGTATTGATTCAATAACTTACATGTCGTCAACGGTGGTCAGTGAAACTATCGTGAATTTAACGATTTGGCTCTCCAAAGTTGAACGTTTGATACCATTACTTTATCGATTTCAAAAATTAAGCGTACTCACAATGTATATGTATCGGAATGCAGGAAGGCCTACGAAACGAGCGGCGCCACCATAAAACATTGAATACTACTGGAATCAATTAAGAGAGAAAACATCTATGGAATATCCTGTTACATTTCGTCACCTCAAAATGTATCAGTACCCATTGGTGGTATCGGAAAATATGGAAAAATTATTCCAATTCGTAACTTCAAAAACTTTATTGACTCTGAGTTTATTCTCTTGTGAACGTCCTTCTGTTAAAATTCCGATACCGAGAAGACAACCCCCATTTCTCGATGGAACGCAATGGCATGATTTGCTGAGAAAATATTTATCATTAACGATGAAAAGATTCTACATCGAATACGAAGATGTCGATGATTCAATGTCGCGTACGAATCTTGTGCGAGTTAAGAAAGAATTTATGCAACATAGTGGACCAAATTTACCATGGGAACTTTCCTTTTTGTATGATAGAAATACAAAATTCATGTCCTTCGACTTAACTTTTACTTAGACAAAGTCTATGCAAAATTTCACTGAAAAAGTCATCTCGAAGAGTTTTCCTTGTACCATCATTAAGATTAAATAATTTATTGAATTTGTATGTTTAGTGTATTTCTAGGATAAAATGATGTTGAATTTCTTTTTCTAGTCAACTATATATTGTCTTGTCTTCAATTGAAACAATGTTTGAGCAGCAATGCTTTCAAGACATAGCATGTTTCTATATGTAAAAAGAGACGAATGACAGCGTTGACAAACGATTCCATAACGAAAGAGATTATTTTCGTAATCATTTAGGACCTATCACTCCAATGATAAACTGCTTTGTTGAATTTATCTTTCTGATCTGTTATACTGATGTATAGTATAACTTGCTGGCAATTCTTCAAGAGTTATGATGAGAGCAAAGCCTATCTTCAAAACTTGTATGCGCTTATCCATCGACTGAATAGATGTGATTTCTTTTACATTGAAAATTATTACTAGTGAGAAATAATGAATAGCTGTTTTGTCATTAGTAATCTATAGCCAAAATATGTTAAGTTCAATACCGTGGAAAGAGATTGAAATATCTATATTTTGTATGATCATATAGTTAGAAAGTAGTTTTCATACATTGAAAATTTTTTTATTAATCTCTGATGTGTTAAGTTGACTTGGAATCATGGTTCAGCTATGAGTTAGTTATATATTATTTATGAAACAAAGATTGAATATCATCTCATTCTGAAGTAAATTTAATCTTCGATGGCATCCTTGAAACTCGTCCAATACTGTATTGCTTTCTTCTGCTTTCGTTATTGAAAGCAATGACTGTATCTATCAGCATTTGCTGAAAAGATCTATACTGTAATGTTTGTACTTATCCACTTTCTTTCACTACTATTATCATTAGATACGCATCTATCATATAAAGTATACAGCTACTTTCGCTTATCTGACTTAATTTATCATATGATAATTGAATTTTAGATACATTCTTACTCTCAGATGATACAATGTGTACCAAATTTATGATGTGAGAGTATGCTTAAGGATATGCCCCATTCTTTTGAACAACGTTTGTCTCTCCACAAGAGTACAAGCAGCTGTACTGTGGTGAAAGATCAAAAGTGGTTCAAAAAAAGAAAGGATGTACACTTAAACTGCAACGTCATTCAAATAGCCATTTCTGACCAGTCTTCTTTCCTTATTTAGTGAATAATGAATAATGAAAAACGAAATATTTTGTTAGATAGGATATTTTTCACATTTCTAACATGTCCCAAACTAATATAGATTAAGTTTTTCTCATGAATTCGTTGATATTGAATTCTCGTTTCCATTGTGACTATTTTTCAAAATGAATAACGATGACATTGCTCTGACAAATTGTTTCTTTTTCTAAGTGATACTGAATAGAAAATAACCGTATCAATATCTAGATTAGCTGATCATATTTTCTTTCACTATAGCAGCAAACAACTTTACTCTAGCTTTCTTTTTCTCTTTCGATAATTATTGTATGAATATTCTGCTACTATTGAATATTTGATAGTACACTATTTTATCTAAAGTCCTCTGTATTCTTTCCGATCAACCCATATGTAGTATATGACCGATACATTCGATCAATTCTACTGTTAAAAAAAATGTTTAAATTATCATTGGTTTAATATTTTCATTTTATCTAGATCGATAAGCTAATTGCGTTATTTCTTCTATCAATATATACATATATATACGCATTGGTATAAAGACACCATTGGTATTTTTCTATAAAATTACTTGACGTCAGTTCGATAAAAATTCATATCAACCAGATACTCGAAACTCTGAATAATGCAAACATATAGTTATTGAAATCAACACAAATCCTATGTTGTCGATAGCATGCATGATTATTTTTTGTTTTACATTGTTGGTTTGATGGTCGGCACAATATATATGTTTTAAATATACAGTGATTTACAACGTTAGTTTTCATATAGGTTTTAAATTCTGTTGAATCTTTTGGATTGACCTGAATGGTGAAAAGTTATTAATATTGCCAGTTTTTATTGTTATCGCTGATGAATCATTATATTCTTATGGTCAACAAATGTTGAATCGTATACGCTAAATGATAAGAACAATTCTCATTGTTTTAGTATTAGCTCACTATGACGAATATCAAAATTTGTTCACACATGTGAATATTTTCACTATTTATTTAGTTATGTGACAATGGATATATGTTAAGCGTAAACGGGAAGAACATTATCTTTCGTATCCATTTTTAATTCTTCAACAATTATCATCATGTGTATCGACTTCTTTTAGGTCATTTTTCTTCTATGATTTCATATTTCTATAAATGCCTACTCAGGTCAACCTTGCTTTATTGTGGTTGTGGTCATTAAGGGGGCCCGCCCCCTCAGAAAATTCATTTTTTCGTAAAGTAATCGAAGTCGAGTTTTTATCATAGGAAGATGCAGCGAAGTTTCCTCTTTCAGAATATATATAAATTTTTAAAAAAAGGCCAAATTTTTACAGACTTTCATAGGAGATTTCTACCTCACTACCCGGTTTTCGGCGAGATTTTCGCGGTTTTTGTTATTCTTGGGAAGACTACTTTTTTACTTCTATCAGCATGGAATAAACATTCTTATATCATATAGTACGACCCGTAGTGCTAGCTTACGCCATCTATTGCGTGCTTTCAAAAATTCCACATAAATATTATCAATATACCATTATTTCCTGCATTTGAATGAAAAAATCCATTTCTAAAACTTCTTTAGCGTTTTTCTCAAAATGGTGGTCGAATTACGCATACGCACCAAAAGTCAAGTCAGTTATAATCCGATATAAAGTCAAATATTTTTTTTTCGTTTGAAAGAGCATGTCAGGATGCAGTGCCTATGAGGGCCCTTTTTTTGATAAAGCTTTCTTATTATTATATTGAAAAGCAACTTTATAATATAAGCATGATTTTTTTGAGGGATTTTTGAGTGATTGAATTTGTGAAGCCTTTTTTTCTTATCAAAGATAAGAATAAAAAAAAAGGGCCCTCATAGGCACTGCATCCTAACATGCTCTTTCAAACGAAAAAACAATGAACCATATTGAATGAACACCCATCGAGATTTTGTGCGTATGCGATAAGCTATTTTTCGACCCTTGTTTGGTTCGTAGGTACCTTATACATCAGGATAGAAGGCTGAAACTTTTATCACGTGCGTCCTATTACAGGTCCAACATATCCCCCAAATATCAGCCTGTTTGGATGTTCCTGGGCTGAGATCAATTTTTGAGGGGGGCCCTTAAATGATATGAAAGTTAAATAAAAATTATTATCAGTAAAGCTATATGAAATATTTAATGAATACACATTGAAGAATTTGCTAAAATTTATTGTTAACATGCTAATGCACTATTAGAACTTGTTTTTGGATAAATTCATTTGAATTTAATGAATTTTTTTAAAATAAAATTGGCTGTTTTTTTGGAAAAAGTTTTTGTTCAAATTTATTTTTTTCTCTATAGAAACAAATTGTTTCTTCATGTTCCAGTTTCGTTTCTCTTCACGTTAACGGACTTCTACAGAAGATGTGTCCAAATATGTCATGAGATAATTCATCATGTTAATTGTATTATCCATATGACTGTGGAGATAAACAAAAATACGAAAATGACATTGATTTCTTTATTGCTTAAATGGATTGGATTATGCTCGAAATTGATCGGGCAGACAACGACCATATGGATATTATTGAAATAATCAAGCTTATGTTTGTCACTGTTCAAATATTCGACCAGCACGATTATCTATCTCTTGGCCTTGACGATATTCTTTGCTTTAATATAATGTCATTATCTATATTGAATCCAGTTTGACCAATAACAACAAAACTGTGTACTCCATTGGAATGTATAGTCAGTATATAAATCGGTCATTCTATTATGGGAATCGTCCATTTATGTTGGCAAGAAAGTTCTATGCTTACTTTGTCCTATTGCGTAATTAATTTCTCAATTATGCTGCTATTATTCATCCTATGATGGACTATACAATTATTGAAAACATTGACATAGAGACTTAAACATAGAATAAATAATGATGAATTTAAGTTGATTTGGTTTTTAAATGAAAATTATTAAACAAATCAAACTAGGAACAGGAAAACGTTTTCATATGACGTGTGGCTCAATAAAAGGTGTTTTTCATACAACAAAATTAAGATTTATTTACGTTGACCTGAAGGAATTCAAACAATCTAATGTATTAATCTATTGGATATTGTTAGTATCAGACAAAAAGTTGTGTCATCTTACTGTTTCCTTTATTCTAAAGGTTTTCAAAATAGGAACAAATTATGGAAGTTCTACGTCAAATAGTAGGAATTTCGTGTAAATTATATTATTTATCCAGAAAATCTCTACATTACAGGTGTTTCATTAATATTAACATTAGCAATCATTGATACTAATGTCAATGCGTATAAAAAGTAACTTTAATGTTTTGTTATTATTTGTATTATAATTAATTAATACTGAACTGTTAGCTTTAAGTAAATATTATTGTTCAGTCTAATACATAGATTACTGACGGCTAGATCTCGAACACATTAAGCCCAGAAATTTCCAGAACCCAAGCAATTTTCCTCTATTTTGAAGATAGAATTTCCAGGTATAAAATTTCTCTTGTTCTGTTTTGGAAATGATATTGTCGAGTACACAAGACCTTTGTTCTGTTTTAGGAATGACACTTCTGGGTACAACAAAATCTGTATTCTGTTATTGGAAACTTTCGGACATGAACTTTTAGGGTATATAGTTGTAAATTATATAGATATTGGAATTTAAAATAATGCTATTCATTTAAAATACTTACGGTTAACCAAAAGTTCTGATAATGGAGTTTAAAGGGCCTTGTCGGATACGGTAATCTATTCAGAAAGAAAAAACAAAATATAACATGTTGTAGAACTTTTTGAGGCGCATCGAATGGTATATAGTAAATTCCATTTTCATAAGACTTTGAAGGAACGAGAGTCAATTTACTGATAGACGACCACACATCAACACCCACGCTCACACCCAAGCATGATAGGTTGGGGTGTGGGTGTGTAGTCGTATATCAGTAAATTTACTTGCGTTCCTTCAAAGCCTTATGAAAATAGGATTTACTATATACCATTCGACGCGTCTCAAAAAGCTCTACAACATGGTATATTTTGTTTTTCCTTTCAGAATAGATTACCCTATCTGACAAAACCCTTTAAAAACCGTTATCAGAGGTTTTGGTTAACCCTAAGTAGTAATAGTGAGCATATGTATGCTACTATTTTATTGAAAGTATGAAAGATCTCTACCTTCAAGTCATCTGAATCTTTCGAAACTGCTGAGAAAAGAGGAGGACACGTAAGAGGTCGAATCGGTTCATGATTATATTTCTTGTTCAACTCCATGTGATCAGATATCAATGGAAAGAGTATGTTAAGATTAACATTGCGATACTAATTTCATAGGATTTTGGTCGAATTTTGAAATCTAGAAGCTATCAATAAAAGAATGCATTTTTGATCATTATTCTAATAATAATCCATCGTATCACGATGGATTCAATCAGACAATAAGCACTTTATAATATAGAAAAAGTGCTTTGATGCAAATCATTTTTCGTCGTATCCCTTGAGGGACGTGAAGTCAACTTTTCGATAAAAAAAACATTCCAAACAATTTTAAAATCTCATGTAGACCAACTTCCTTGTCTATGCTGATTCCGAATATCATATTAATTTTAACTCAAATTGAACTATTCCTAATCGGAGTCTTCTAAACGTTGATCAAAAAGACACAAAATTAAGCCTTGAGAATAGTGTGTTAAAGAGTTTCTAAGCGATCAAACTAGTTTGAAATTGAAAAATGTATGATTTTTGTAATTTTTCAAAAAAGCTATTAGATGAACAATACGAGAATTTTGGTCACTTCAGTTTTCAAATTAAAATATGTCTTCCAAGATAAGAGTCGATGATAAATACAATAAATATGCTAATCGTGTCTACTAGTGCATGCACCTAATTCTCGTTAAACTAAACGATGAATTGATCATTTACGTATGTATGGGATTGAAGCATCATGAAACAGCTATGAAATCCATAATTTCAATAGTATTTTTATCTTATCCGCTTATTCTGAAACGAGATCTATCGTAATTGGATGAGTTATTATTAGAATAATGACCAAAAATACGTTACTTTAGTGATAGCTGGTAAATTTCAAAATTCAACCAAAGCCTTATGAAACCAATACCCAAATACTCATATCAACATACTCTTTCTTTTGATATATAATTCCATGGAATTAAGCAAGAAAAATACAAATGGACCGATTTGACCTCTGGTGTGTACTCCTCTTTTCGGCAATTGCTGGTAGATCACCAAAAAATCACATCACTTTTGAGGACAGACTTCTATATTATTACAAACTCATAATATCATTTATCCATATCAATGTTAAAGAAATTTGAGAAACTTTCGTAGGTTCTGAAACATCCTAGATAATTTTCTCAAAGCTTATTTCTTATAAAACAGTAATTACGCAAGTTTCATCGAAATTACCTTTTCATATGTTATTAATTTCAAGAATTTCCTTTCTCAGAAGTCTGTATATTGTTGAAGACATTCAATTGGACAGATAAGAATAAGCAAAAGAAACTCATTATGCATTCAACTTTTCATAAGATAGTGTCACTAAGTAAAAATCTGCAAAAACATTTTATTTACAACGGAAAATATCCTGACAATACGGTCATGTGTAATTATATCTGAATAAATATTTATGCAGTCTACACAGAGAATCAATGTTTTTTGCTAAAATGAAGACAATGATATATACTAATGATGTTTACCACAAGCTATAAAAAGAATAACCGAATATTACAAAAAGAAACAAATTTGCATATATGTTTATGTCAGATCTTGTTTAATTTTTCATTTTTTCATGTCAAATATCAGAAACTGATATCAATCATTAAGATAAGAAAAATTTTAATATTTCAAATAATATGAAAAGATATTTTTTTTAAACCTATATTGTCTATCTTGAAAAAAAAATATATTAGAACGAATGAGGTATAATTAGGTCTAATTTTATAAAAATATGTCAAATAACAAAGAGCTTAATTAACCATGCAACATATGCATGTTATGAAAAAAATCTAATCCTTTTTTTTTATGATATCCAAAGTAGTAAAATAGTTATGATTCTAAAATACATCATTAAATTTCTTTGTCTATTCTCAGTAGATGAAATTCAATTGACAACATTTTTAAAACTTAACATCGTATAAAAAAAGTAGTTTTGTCTGTTAAATATTATCTGAAGAAAACAAGTTACTACTCTGGATATATACATAAGATGGCATTATAAAAAAGAATGAAGAAACATTAAGATCATGTGTTTTGTGTTTATCATATCTTCTCGATGACAGATGTTTCGTCTACTCTGTATCAGAGAAGAGTAAATCATAAAGAAACTTAATATAAATTACAATAGACAGATCCAGGTCTAATGACGCAAAAATTTCAAAGATGAGATTTCAAGATAAGACAAATAGAAATGATATGCTATTTAGTTTGTCCAGCCTCATTTGTCAATACTCTTCTTTGTTTTCTCGGTCCTTTGCATTTTTATTTTCTCTGTCAGTTGGGAGTTTGCTTTTGTTATCTTGAAAAAAAATAGATTTTATAAACTAACTAATATAATAATACTTATGATTTCCTTCATTTTACTCATCTCATTGTTATATCATCTGTATAACAAAATCATGATGATAATGGTGCACGTATAGTCACTCAGCCTTGTGCAATCACTCATAATCTCATATATCATATATATATATAGATATATGTTTTTTCTCATTTTTTCATGCGTAGACATGACACGTCTTTCTCTTTTCATTCAACGTTGAATATAAACGATTAGCTATTTTTAGTTTCATAGTGAAAGACATGTTTTATTTCAAACCCTGTACATACGTAACATTTTATCATCATGTATAATACGAAGAAAAATACGTATGTATATATACTTTATTGTAGCTTTTTTTGTCCTCATAAGTACTACAATCGACATTATTTTATAATAATTCTTATTTTTATATTTCTTGGTTTTTCGATCGATACATGTCTCCTTTATAAAATATGGTCTGTTGATTTCCGTTACTAATAAGCAGTTTGTTTTTTTGGTAGAACACGTACCAATAATTGATTGAGAAAGACACAAAGGTTATTTTTACACGACGATAGTTTTTAATATATCATGAATAAGTACATTTGCAATTAAGAATACCGTTGGATATATGCAGAAATACTAGACTAATTTGTAACTTATTTATAGGAAAACAAGATGATCTATTATTGAGTTGATCATTTGAATAATTGAAGCAGATTGTTTCCTTCTTCTTTATCTGCTTCTGTCTATAGTATATTTTAGATGACAGCTAACAGCAACACTACTTTCTCTTTGCTTTTTTTTTTGCTTGCTTTTTGATAAATCCATTTGCATTGTCATATAATCCCTCTCGTAGCATGAAAATGAAATGGTAAAAGGTCAGCTTGTTGCTTGTTTGTTGTTTGGTGTATATAGTCAAAGTAAAAAAAAATCGATATTTATTTTGATAGTCATATTACATATCACAAAATACATTGTTTTATAACGTTATTTCTTTATCTGTTATAAACAATTTTGATTTGAGATTTATTTTTCGTATATTAAACAAATCATACTTGATGAGTTAAACAAATGTATTGAATAGGTTTAATATAAACCTCTATGCCTATTAGATCTATATAAATTTATCATCAGCTAGTAGATTCTATGTTATCATCTGAAAAAAGAATGTCGCGTAAGTTTGTTAGCGATGCATACTTCGCAAACAAAAGAAAAAGGAATCCGAATATTATTCTATTGGCATTTAAGTCGCACATGAATGATACTAGTGTACGATCATCGCCAGTGATCCTGTTTGTTTTTATTTTTTGTATTTTCTCACCTTGTCTGACAATGCGTTTGGTTAAATGCAATAAGCAATGAGGCGAAACCAGTAGCATATGTATTTATATTTGCTCACGTGTACATGTAATGTTCAGGTATCTAAATAATTAGATAAAAAACACAAGACAAGCCATGAGTAGTTTTTGTACTTCAGATGAGTTATACGATGAAAGATCAACTTAAATAAATATGAAGTTCTTTTATGTATACACATCAGAAATGTTCTCCATCTGTCAATTAAACTGATAAAAAAGGAAATTTATTGTTTTTTTTTCTCCGTCGACGAAGTTTTTAGTTGATCATAGGCGCAAATAATTGTTTTTTTTTATATTGTGGTTCTATTTCATATCAGAAGCAGTTTATCATTCTATTGTGTAGTCGTAGCATTAAAAAAAAAGAAGAAAGAGTAAAACTTTCTTCGATGATAAAAAATATCAATATTTAGTTTCATTTCGCTAATAAATACAAATGAAACCAGAAATGTGAGCTGATCATTAGAAACGAAGAAAACCGTTCTAACGATTCACAAAAACGTAATAACAGATGGTTGCAGAGCACTTTAGTATAGTATCAATTTTCGTGTGTGTGCATGTAGATGGATGCATATTTCTATGGAAGAATGGAATGGAAGTATCTACTTGAGGTTTTTTTTTATGTTTTCTCTTTTTTGTATTCTTATGTTTTCATGAAGTATATAGCCGGTTTCCGGAAAGAATGGCATATCTACGATCAGAAAAGGTAAAAAGAGACTACAAAAGGGCGCATTTTCATCGTAACTAGTTTTATCGTTTTACGATCTGATGTGTTCGTGCCTATCACCACCAATTGATTGAATTGGTTCTTGCTCTCTTCTTCTGATCACACGACATTTGTTTTTTTTTGCCGTGTTCGTTCTTTTTTTCATATTCACTCATCTTTCACTAGCTGTTAATGTCAATCATATAACTTATTTTTATTTTTACCTCAACTATTACTACTGCTATTTCTATTTTTCTTATTCTTCTAATGTGTTCCTTTTCAAGGCAACTGAATTCAACTTAAGCATCTTTACGTCAACTCATTAAATAGAATCCGTAAAATATTACGTTTTCTTTTTGATTAAATCGAGACTACTCATTTTTTTTTATTTCTCAATTCATCACACTTCGGAAAAGAAAAGAAACGTCAACAATTGAATTGTCATAAGTATGTTATTTAGAAAAATTTTTCTAATCAGGTATTATTTTTGACAGTCTTCTGACATCGAGAGTATAATAGACAAAAATGAAATATAATAAATGTGTGTAGATAATTTTAAAAAATCCTATTAAAAACTATAGGTTGATTATAATTGCTATTTGATAAACAGGAAAACTATGTTCGTAGTTATTGTTAATTTCAACTTCAGTTAATCATTAGTTACCCATGCGAATAATCGATCTAAATAAAATGAAGACTACAGAATATAAGACCAAGCGAAACAAATTAGAGAAAAATATTCTATTGATAAGAATAGTAGATGTTACTAATTGCCACCAAGCAGGATGGCAGAAGTGTCATTTGATTTTTTTTTTGGCTTCTTTTCGCTTGGCTTCGTCACGCCTAGAGAGAAGCTCTCTTTATCAAAGATGCTAATATTTGATTTCTACTGTGGGTCATATCTACTTATCTGCAATAATATTCTATATAAGTTTTCCAAGACATGAATTAGGTCGATAGGAAAGAAAAGAAGAAAAGAAAAGAATATAATAATCCTTTTGGAAAGAAAAAAATAATGTCTATTTATTTTTATATGTCGACTATTGTGATGACAGGCAGAATATAGTAGAAGAAGAAAAAACGAGGAAAATTAAACTATGAGAGATAAGCTTTGTTATATATGTATACTGATTATAAATAAAAAATATACAAACCAGTTTTATTATTCTATAAGAATATTATCTAGAGAAGAACCCACTTAACAAGGTAAATGATATTAAAAAACAAATTAAAGTCTACACATTTTCCTCTTCTTCATTTTTTTCTTTTCTGTTATAATAGGTAACTCCCTAAATGAAAACCAGAACAAAAAGTAACATAATAATTTTTTTCTAGATGATGTTTCATTTCCATTCAACGGTGATAATATAATAAGATTTCATTGATTATTGAAAAAAAATATCTATAATGTAACAATGTCTGCCGATATTTTAAATAACGTACCTGAAGTTATTCTTAGCTATAATGTTACACGAACGATTGGTGACTCACTTAGTACACCAGCATATTCACAATCACTTATTCAACAAACAACAATGCCAACAAATAGTATGTCATTAATAAATACAGAAATTTCTTTAGCAGCATGCGTTGGTTTTGTTATACTTATATTAACCACAGTTGGTGGTAATACACTCGTACTTTTAGCGCTTTTTCTTGATAAACGTCTTCATACACCGTCCTTTTATCTTATTGCTAATATGGCTGTTGCTGATCTTTTACTTGGTAAGATAAAACATTCCTTAGTTTTTTTTTCTAATCATTTTTATTGTCATCAATAAATAATTGATATAGGTCTATTTGTATTACCATTTTCATCTGTTCTTGAGTTACTTCAAGATCGATGGATATTTGGACAAAGTTTTTGTTCAGCATGGCTAGCTCTTGATGTACTATGTTGTACAGCATCAATTATAGCTTTAATGGCTGTTTCTATTGACCGTTATATAGGTGTAACACGACCATTAAATTATGGTAGTATAATGACTACACGACGAACTATTTATTTAGTTATCATTGTTTGGGCTGTATCGATATTAACATCTGTTGTACCGTTATTTGGTTTAACAGATCGTGAAAAACGATCGAATGATTTAAATATTACCCAAGAACATTATGAAACATGTAAAGTTAATAAAAATACATTTTATACAATATTTTCATCAATGATATCATTTTATATACCTGTTATTATTCTCCTAATACTTTATTCACGTGTTTATCAGGAAGCAAAAAAACAAGGAGAAAAATTAGAAAATGACAAACGACGTCTTTATCAAATTGATTATCAAATAGCATCGGAAAATGTACGACAAAAACAAACTCATACAAATGGAAATTCATCTGACAAACAAAAGAATGATCAATATTTACCAAATAATAAACGAACTTATTCTAGTATACCTGATATTAATAGAACTGAAGTAACAACAGCACTTTTAAATAATGGAATCGTTCCTGGTAAACAATCTGATTTTGATCATACTTTAAATTTAACTGATGAAACTCAATTTAAACGTGAATATTCAGATCCAACGGTATGATTACATAAATATTGTTTTCATAAATAGTAAAATTTTTTAATGAACACAGAAAAACAAACGCATGATTCTCTTGATATAATAATTACATTCTTTAAGATTATAATGCATTAAAATCTTTTAAAACAATCTATAAATAATCATTAGTAGTAAACAAGTGCTTAAACTAGAAGTACTCAAGATGAAGAAAAAATGAATCTAGACGACTGCGCAAAATAATATATATTTTTTAAAGCGGAAATGCTACAGAGCTACAATGACTTTTTTTCTAAAAATATATATGATCATAGTACCATTAACGACAAAATTATAAGGGAAATTTTTTAATTTTCTATATCAGTGACTCGAAATTAAATCATTTCCGATGAAGAAAAAAAAGATGACTTCAAAGTAGAATCAAAAAAAACATTTTCCGGAATTCACTTGACGAGAATAATAAAACTATTGTAACTTTATTTAGAGTAATAATCATGATGATGATACATCATATTCCGGTTCATCACTTACACATTATATTAGTAATGCACGTCGTTCACTGAGTAAACGTATATCAGCAACATTTAGACGAAATTCTCAAACACATACATGTCATCTTTCAAATTATCATCATCATAGTGGACAAATATCTCGAAATGATGAATTGTTAATAATAAAACGTAAATTACATAATCTTAAACGTGAAAAAAAAGCTTTTCGTACACTTGGTCTTATATTAAGCGCATTACTTATATGTTGGTTACCATTTTTTGTAACATTACCTCTCATGTCAATACTTAAACATCATGGTATAATAACTGCAGAAAATACTGAAAATACATGGTTTAAAATAACATTTTGGCTTGGTTATTGTAATTCAGCCGTAAGTTGAAAATCAAAAAACTAAAATGATCATTGTTAAAAAATATTTATTATTTTCTTTATTTAAAGTTGAATCCATTTGTATATGCTTTTTCAAATCGTGCTATACGTCGAGCATTTCGTGAAGTTATATTTCGACGATTTTGTTGTTGTGGTTTACAATGTTGGCTATGTCGACATTTATGTCCAAATAAAGCTAATGAATATAATCAACAACAACCATGTCAGTATAAACGTGATCCAAGTAATTCAATAGGAACAGAAGCCTTACAAATAGCACCGAGACGAACATATTCTCTCTCTGCTGAATTAATTCGAACGATACCAAAAACAGTTGAACATTTAGATGCATTATTATGTACACCAACTCAAACAATCGATAATGAAGGTCCAGTTGTTTCATTTGCTGAAACAGGTAAAGATGATATTTTATCGAACGATAATAAGCAGTCAAGTGAAGAAGTTAAGCCAACATCAACAGAAAACAATGCATCTTAATTCAAATTCAGATTCTTAGAAAAAAACAAAACAATTTTTATATGTTGGTTTCATGTACCGGTGACATTTATATATTGTTGTTACACTATTCATAAGCTCTTTTTCTTCTATGTTCTTTGTTCCTGGTGAGACTATTTGTGAGGCCAAGATCCATTCATTCCAATTTTTCCCTTTTCATATGGTTTTTTTTCTCTCTTTGATCGTTCAAATTCATATTGGTTGCCTGTTCGTATTGTACAAAATAATTTTATTTTATGAAAACAAAAAAAAATTTACTTTTGCTTTACAAAATATATTTAACAAATCGAAATGAAAACAAATGATTATATCACTAAAATCGCTGTGTTATTTTATTTGAAAAATATGAAATTATACAAATAGAGTATGCTTGAATAGAAATACACATATTCTATTGATACATTCAAATTGAAATGGTAATCGAAATATGATTCTTGACATTTCAATCATCATTAACAATCAATATTTATGTGTATGGTTAGATAAGGTAGCCAATGATTGATTTATCATTGGCGTTTATGATGATCAGGTAACACGGATACGGCAAGCATTTGATGGTGCTTTCGATTCATAAATTGTTGGTTTTAGACAAGCACCTGTTGCATCTAAAAATAGAATAAATTAAAGTTCTTATTTGATTTTTTTTGAAGCTGAAATCATTAATAAATGACTTACGTTTCTGTATTGTGTCTGATGTCGGAAGCAATACTTCTGCTCCGATTGTTGTTTCATCTGGTTTTGGCAATTCCATTGTATCTTGATCATCACCTTCATATGGATGTTTAAGCTCATTAAGTAGATTACGTACTTCAGAATAATCACCTTGGTCAGCTTGTTCAATAGCACGTTGTGCCAGATAATTTCGTAGAACCAGTCTAAAAAAAAATTATTTGAAAAAGATCATAAATGGATAATAAAATTTTATTCATCAAAATGCTTTAAAACTAATGTCTGGATTAAATTTACGATAAATAAGATCGATCGAATGCAGCCAATAATTGCTTTGAGTTAATTGAATATCTGTTTTTGTCTTATTTTCTTTTTCTGAGAAATGCCCGATAAGAATTATGCAACATACTTATCATATTTAATCTATGAGAGTACATTAAAACAATTGAATGTTTGGTAAAAATCATTCAATTTTATTATTAAACATTGATAAAATAGTGCAAATCACACTTCTAATAAGTCTTAACAACAGATCTGTATAGTTTCACAACAACTATTCTTAGTTCATTAACTGTAAAACATGTTGAAAAAACATTTTATGCTATTTGTTAGAACTATTGAATTCTAGAAACATCGACAAACTATCGTATTTTATTTTAACTAGTGGACTTATCTATTTATACCTATAATATATTTTAAATGTACCAAAATAAAACTATAACTCTCACGAGTCAACACTCACTTTCAATGTTATTCTCGTTATCGCCTTCGGCATAATGTCTTTCGCTTGAAGATATTATATATATAGGAATTTACATTAAAGTCTCAAAGCAAATAAATCCTGAAAGTTCCTAGCAACATCTCATGATAATTAAAAATGTTTCCAGTAGTTAATTTCTAATGTTATTATAGAAAAGAGCAATTATAATACATATTTTAAAGAACTATCCGAAATGCTTTCAACTCGGTTTTCTTTTGTTTATTTTCTATTCTTTTCTTTTTCTTTTTTTATTCATACCGTGGATTATTTTTTTTCATGATTTTTATTCGTTTGATATTTAATTGATCATCATCGTCATCGATTTCTTTTTTTAATCTTGCTATGTAGACTTCTAAAAATGAACGCCATACTTTTTCATCATCTTTTCGTTTTGATTCATTTGTCATTTTCTATAAAGGGAAAATTTAAATTTAAAAAAAAGAAATATTCTTATACATACTTCTAATTGTTTAGATTTTTCTCTTTTTCTTTTGTCATTTTCAAGTAATTCGGCACTAAATCCAAATTGACTTAATATTGCATTATTTGTTCCAGCAAGAGATGTAAGTAATTGATACGTTCTAATTTAAAAGAAAATATCAACATTTTCGTAAATATGCTTTTCTTTATTGTATTTATTTATAATTACCTTTCATCAATTGAGGATTTATTAACAAATTTCCATTCTTCAGCATCACAACATTGATCTAAAATTGTTGATATAAATAAATGAATTGATTGTTCAAAATCTTTTGTATTTGGTAAATGAATTAATGAAAGTGCCCGAAATGAATTCGTAAAATCTGCACCAGTCATTTCCATTGTATTTAAAAATAAATCAAATAATTCTCTAAATGATTAAAGAAAATTTAAAAAAAAACAAATTATTTTTCTATGTAAACTTACTTATCTGTTTCTAATTCTTTTTGAATTAGACCAAACTAGAGAAAAAAAAACAAGAATATATTTCTTTGCTATATAAAATATAAAACAATTTTCTATTTACCTTTTGTCGCATTTTATTCATATAAACACGTTCATATTCTTCATCAAATTTATTGAAAATTGATTTTGATTTTTCTATTGGTAAAAGTGGTGCTAATGCTTCAGCTAATTTTCCACAATTCCATTTACAAATGTTTGGTTGTTGTTTATATGAATAACGACCACTGTCATCTTAAAAATAAAAAATACTCAAATATAAATTCAAGTTTTTTTTCTTCATCTTCTAATATTTTACCTGAACCGTTACAAATAAAACTAGGATCATAACGATCCATAAATCCATATGGTCCATAATCAATAGTAACACCAACAATAGACATATTATCAGTATTTAATACTCCGTGACACCATCCAACACATTGCCATTGAGCAATAAGTGATGCTGTTCGTTTGACAATTTCCTCAAAAAATGCAGCATATTTGTCTACTTCTGTTGAACGATATTTTTCTTCGATCTGAATGTAAACGAAAAAAAAAAGTTTAATTCGGTTTCAATGAAAAGACAAAGAAAAATTTTACTTCAGGGTAAAATGTTGATATAACATAATTAAGTAAAGTTTTTAATATATCATAACGTCCAACTGATGGTCCTTTTCGACTAGTTAATGGATCAATTGGTTTAAAAATTTCAAATGAACCAAATCTACATAGAATGTATTGTATAAATAGGAAAAAAAACAAAGTACTCATCAGGAGAATTTTTTTCTCACCGAATAAATGTTTCAGCTATACGTGTAATAATTGTACATCGTTCTTGTTTAGGATTACCATCATAATATATATCTCGTATAACATAATCATCAGAAGTCACACATGTTCCAGAACGTGTTGTTGGTATGCCCAAAAAGAACATGGCCTGAAATTAAAGAAAAAAGGAGAAAGATTCGAAGAGGAGCTATTTCTCCTTTTTTTGTTTGAAACAATAGACAATTTACTTCACTACATAAAAATTCTCGAATTGAACTTCGAAGAACTTTACGACCATCAGCTGTTCGAGAATAAGGTGTTTTTCCTGCACCTTTTAATTGTAATTCCCAACGCTCATTCTTTTTATTGATTACTTCACCTAAATACCTGCAAAAATGAAAATTAATACTGTTTCAATCGATGACATCAATTTACATTGCGGCACCTAGAGAAAATATATAAATAAGTATTCGAATAGCAAAAGCAAGCTTTTTGTTTTACTTACCATCACCTAGTTGACCACTAAAATAACCAAATTGATGACCACAATAACCTATAATATAGAAATATTTGAATTCTTTTCTTGAGCTTCATTCTGTTACTGATTGAACGTATCAAACATTTACAGGTGATTTTAATAAAATTATTGTTTCTTTTTTTATTTATTATGAAATATGATCAAATAATAAATCATTTGTAACGCTACCATTCTGTTAACATGTAACCCATGAGAATGCTTCCTCCTTTTTTTCTCATGTCTGGTTCTCGAAGAGTGTACAGTGAATCCGCATGAAGCTTTTACCACAGATAGAGCACCTAAGAAAAAGAGTTACGTATTCGAAGAAAAAGATTGTAGGTAAGGTTTTCCATAGAACTTTTCAGGATCGCTTACGACCGCCGTCTAATTTTGTTCAATCAAGTTGAACATCTTTTTTTTAGAGATTAGACTATATCTCAAAGCTAGTTTTAAGCTCTTTTAAAAAATTAGTTTTCATTTTCTTTGTGTGTGAGAGAAATATGGAAAGGTTTGGATCCAAAACCGAGATGCTGGCATTCAACGTTCTATAAATCCGAATAAGAACATAAGGGAAAAAAACAACTGAGTTCACCTCTGAAGAATACTTCTAAGTATTTAGTCAAAATTTTAGTCTCATCAAACAAAGTTGGATGAAACTCGTAAGCTGATCCAATATGGGCTCTATCTGTGCTCAAGATTTCATATGAGTTCGTTGCATCCTTTTCAAGAACCAAAAATGGACAAAAAATGACAGAACATACCTTCAATAAGGTTATATAACGTGTATGAGAACTTCAAGTTGTAGATCCTGAGATATTAGTATCCTCATACGTAAAAAAAGATTAGACAATACTTTTTATAAATGGTTGTTGAAGTTTCTATTGGTTCATAAATAATAGAACAAGAACAACTATAATTTCTGGATATATGTTATGTTCATGTGATATAAATAGACAATAGGATGCTCTTATCTTTAAAATAAAGTGAATAGAATCAATCATTTGATTTACTATTCTTTTGACTAATTATAGATAATTAGTATGAAAAGGTTTAATGAACTATATTGAGACTTATATATTGGACAAGATTATGATGTGAAAAGTAATTAGCTACTTGAGCATCGTACTTTATGAATTTTTGTTTTCATAGGAAGTTTTCAACATCTTGAATAAAATGTAAAACGCGATTAATCCTTCAACAGTGCAACATTCGTATATCTTTTTCATAAACACTGCAGGCATAGTTGATAGAGTAAATAGATAATTCTTTTTCTATCGACTAAAAATAGAAAAAACGCTAATATCTATTCAACAGTCCGACTGTGAGCTCTTATTCTTTGCCAAAATCAATATATTTCCGTCATTCGATGTTTATCAAGTCTGATGCTAAAAATAAAGCATTTAGCATCAATAGATAGAAAATATTATATTCTATGTTTCCACCATGCTTTCAAAGTTTCGAGTTCTCTTATTGAGAAGTATTATTACAAAAGTGTCTTTTGTAGTATTTTCGGAAGTTTTTCTTCAAACATTTTCCTGCCGAATATCTCTTTTTAATTTTTAAAAAATATATTAAAAAAATGTGCTGAATTTTATAGCATATTTACAGAATTTCTTTTTGAGAATTTCGATCATTTTTTTATTATTATCAGAACTGGATGATTGAGAAGGTTTCAATCTTTTTCAGTTTTCATCAACAAGAAGAACTTATTTAAAGAAGCCAACAGCTTAGTTTTGTAGAGTAAAAAGTTCTCTATTGAATGTTGTATAAGTAAAAGATCTCAATAATGGTTACACTGTTTAGACAACGAGTGCTCGATTCTTTATGAGTTACTCGTTGCTTATGACGCAATAAGTTAATACTTAAAATAAATATTCAATCAAAACTTACAATGAGCAGCAGGATCCATGTCTGGTAATAAAACATTACCACTAAATATTTCAGCTAATTGTCTTTCATTCTAGAAAAATCGAAAATAATGTAAAATTTAAATAATTCAAAATTTTCAACTACAAACTTTTGCTGCTTCTTCATCGATATCTATTAATTTAAGTGCATCAGACGAGTACGCAACTAATTTTGGATTTTTAACTGGAGTTGGTTTGACCTTAATTTATAAATAAATAATTTGATTATTAATTAAATATAAAATTTACTTTAGAATAACATGCTCCAGAAACAGATCGAACATAGTTGTCTTGAATTGGGTCAATTGGTAAAACTCTTAATGCTAAATTATCAAATTTAATACCTTCCATCGATTGTCTTGCTAATTTTTTTATATGAAAACTGAAGAAATTACTAAAACTAATATGAAAATAAGCTTATTCGTTAGTAACCAACTTACAGAATTGGTTTTTTACTATGTAAAATTGAATTATACGTTCGGTTACTTAACATTCATTAGGACAAACAATTCTTCGTCGATTAATTTTTTTATATAAAGTTCATAACCAAGAGTACACTTCTGGCAAAATGTAATCAGTCACGTGCATATCAATGCATGGTCACGTGCATCATTCTATTAGTCAAAAAATCCATCAATAATATGAGACACGAAATTTCATTTATTTCTATTGGATCAATGAACATTCAATTGTTCTTCTATCAATCCATTTGAAATTAGGTTTTATTTAAAGAAAAAAAAAATAAAATTATGGGTAGAAAAAAGCATCAAACTTATGAAGGACTTGGCACAAAAGCTCGTGATAAAGTACCAGTTAAAAAAGGTTTATCAAAAAAGAAAAAACAACAAAAAGATTTTCAAAAAGTAAAATTTAAAGCTGGAAAACTTCGTCCAAAAGGTCTTAATGAAACAAAATTAGAATTTCAATCAAAATCAATACTTATACGTGAACAACTTCGACAAGATTCAGGTCCTGAACGTATACATGATATTCTTCTACGATTACGTAAAGGTACATCGGCACAAAAATTAGCTGTACTTGATACATTAAAAACACGTCTACAAAATGATGATATTGATACATGGTTACCATCTCTTCAATCACTTCTTGATACTTGTACATCATATCTTTCATTAGAAAGTGTTAGTCATTATCGATCAGCATTACAATGTTTAAAAATAATATTTTCACGTGTGGAATCTCCAGAAAGTTTCGATCCATTAATGGCACTTATATGTCAACGTTTAATTTCTTTAATGACTCATTTAAATGATGATATTCGTGAACGATCAGTACCAGTACTTGAATTACTTCTTCATCAAACATATTCAACAATATTATTAACAAATCATGCATTATCTATTCTTGAAAGTTTATTACAACAATTAATGAAAACAAGTCGATCTGAACGACAATTTATTATAACAATTGATACAACAACAATTGGAAATAATAGTGGTAATGCAAGATTACTTGATTGTATTGCACAATTAGTTAATATTGTTTTTGATAAATATAATAATGAACAACCAACTAATAAAGATTTAAATCAAGATGAAGAACAAGAAAAAACTTTATTTGATTTATTACATAATACAAAATCAAAACCTTTTAGACTAATGTAAGTTATATTTTTACAAATAAATATTCGAACAATAAGAACATAGTTGATATTTTTATTAAAAATAAAATTAAAACAAAAAACAAAAATTAGTATTAGATATTTTTCATTGCTTTCAATCTTTGTTTAACTAGAGATCGAAGAAATTGATATACAGAATATAAAAGTGATCGTTAAGAAACTGATTTTGTTATCGGTTGAATATGTTTCGTCTTAAATAATTCTGGGCTAAAATAAAAAAACATAACATATTTTGTTTCTAGTTTAGAATCATTCGAAAATACGTAGCCAGTTTTGTACCAATCGATGCATCTCGATTTTCAGGAAATATAGGGTAGTCTATAAATAATTAGACGATAAAAAATATTCAATATTTCTAGTTTACCTGAAACAATCGGACCAGGTTTTTTTTCTTGGTCATATAGTACATGGAGAAATTTTTATGCATAAACGAACTGTCTAGTAGATACTGTTATGAACTAGCACTATTGACCTGATTAAGGAAATATACTAATGACCAAAATCATCTCAGCTATTCTTAAGTCTAGACATGTCAAAGTTTTAGCGTACATATTAACTTAGAAACATAGATCAACGAGATTAGACCCGTACAATTCAAGAACGAAAGGAGCTTATGCCTCGACTAGTCTATCATTATGTGATCTTTTAATATGGCTATTTACACTATAAACTTCATCAAGTGACAATCTAAGCGTTCAAACACTGCAGATATTTGACATAATGATAGGTTGATCAAGTCGTAAACTCCTTCTCTTCTTCATTATAGCATTGATAGTGAGAAGAAGTATCGCACATCATAACTCCTTTTTGATTCAAGCATAGAAAGTTGAGATAACCTTATTAGCCTAAATTTCTCAAGTAGTATGTACCGTAAAAATATCATATATCTAATGCTAGCTGAAAGGAGTATTTTTCTAATCGTTTCTTGATGAATAGAAACTTTGAAGAGTCTTCTATCTTTGAGAAAAAAACCCAGCCCGACAGATTAAAGCAGGCTCGAGGTATTGCATATTTGTATCTTTGAATTATTTATAAACCACTCTGCGTAAGAGTGATGTCACCTTAGCAGTAATTGTTTCAATAAGAAAATCAAAATTTAGAATTTTTTTAAATTAAAAAAAACTTCATTTTTTAGCTTGTTGAGAGTTTACTATAAAATCAATTGATAATTTTCTATTTCATTTATATTATATATATATGTACGGAAGTTAAACGATTGTATATTTAAATTTTTTTTATTTTCAGTGATCAAGTATTTCAATTTCGTTCTGATTCTCAAATACTTTCTCGTGTTATTGATCTTCTTTTAAAAGTTCTTCTTCAATTTTGGTCTGAAATGCGTATACATCTTGGTGATCGTTATCATCATCGTGATGCTTTATCATGTTTATGGTGTTGTACAAGAATATTTCATCGTTTAATGAATTCAATATTATCAAGTCAACATTATACAGAACTTCATTCAATAATTGCTCAACATTCATCATCAATACATAAACATTTATTACAAAATTTTCCATTTGATGAACATCAAGGTTCAGATATTTTATCATCAAAGCAAGTTCAACAAAAAAATCTAACAGTAAGACGTTTAAATATACATATTATTGATTTATTATCAACACAATTTCCTCGTGTACAAGAACAAATGATTAAAAATTTAAATCAATTAACATTTCAATTAAAACCTGATCAAATGCAACCATTACTTAACTATATGTTTGATTTACTTAATAATAATGAAAATTTAAATGTTCATGAAACAAAAGATACACTTGAATATATTGAAAAATGTATTCGTTCATTTCGAGATGATAGTAAGAAAAACAACGATCAATCAATTCAATTTTCATTTTTTTTATTTTATATTTATAGAAATTATTCAACAATGTATTGATGGTATTTCTAAATATATACAAAGATCAATAAATGATCTTCATACAAATTCAATTGCCTTTCGAATTCTATGTGATAGTATTACATTAAAAATTGCTAAACTTGATTCACAGTAACTATAATTAAATTAATACATGGAAAATTGCAAAACTTCTTTTTGACTCGCCTCTTCTTAAAGTTATAACTTGAGTGCAAGTATCCTATTATTATGCATAGAAATATACAGAATTATGTAAAATTCTCAGTGTTTTAGATCTTATGCATTACTGATTTGTTCACTATGCTCTTTGTCGAGCGTCACATCATCGAAATTCAGTAATTTGCATTTCGTCTATGTGACTGTCAGCGATATTCTGAGAACATACCTACAGTGATGCATATGATAAATATTCAGAAAGAGTGAACAGAAGGAGTGATTGCCGAAATGAAACTTCCGATCATCAATGATCGAAAGACATTCATCAATGTTCATTTCGACAATGAGGTACACAGCCTCGAAAATGGCGTGTGATTAATCTGAAAGATATAAGAAAACACAACAATTCAGAAGGCTAATATTCGAAACATAATTCTAAATACGTATATATATGATAATAGAATACTTATACTTAAACTATGGTTTGTAGAAGAAGCGAGTGAAAACTCGATTGTAGTGACCCATCTATATGAGGTTTCAAGTAAAAATTTTTTTATTTTTTTATTTTAGAATAATTGCTTCATTACCAGTTGATGATATGGTTTGGTTTGTATTTCAAGTATTGCGTTCATCAGAAACAGAATTTAATAAAACTGAAAGAAAAGAAATACTTGAACGAATGACGCAAATATTTTCATTTGAACTAGATCCATTTGCAATGTTACTTAATAATATTTGGATTGATTATTTTGGTAAGAGAAACACAAGCAAAATGTTGTTGTTGTTGTTGTTCATACTTTTTTTTTACTTCCATTATTTTTAAAATTTTTTAGCAATATTAAAAAATAGTTCTGGAATTGAACAACGTTTACTTATAACTTGGTTATATGGTATTAATGGTAAACAATCATTAAATAATTCATTTTTATTAAGTTTACAACAATATATTCAATGGCATTGGTTAGAATCAGAAAGTATACATCTTTTATTAGGAATTTTACTTCGACAATATGATCGTCATGGTGAAAATTTATGTACACTAAATGATTTTTCATTATTTTTTTTTCGTCTTTTATTTCCTTCATTTAAAATCGATGGTTATGTTACGGAAAAATTAAATGATATTGATGCCAATCGAACATTTAATTATAGTGAAATTATTATAAATCATTTACAATGTTTAAAAATTCATCGTGATAATATTATTGAATCATTATGGATTCGAATTGAAAATGCTTTTGTATGTATTGAAAATAGTTTGCTTCATTATGTTTTATATTTGTTTTGATTTATAGGCAATAAATAAAATGAAACAATTGAAATGGTTTGAATGGACAACTATTTATTCATTAATTTCAATTGATAATGAAATATTTCCTGATGCAATTGTACAAAGTCGTATTGCTGTTCATCTTATACAAACTATACAACAAATGAATCATATTTCTAATCAACAAATGCATCAATTTATTTTAACACGTTTACGAACATCACCAGCATTGAAACGATTACTTAAAGAATGTTTAACATTAACTGGAAACGATCCAGAACTTCATGCAAGATGCATATCATTACTTGACTAAAGAGGTTTTTTTCATGACAGATAATTCTTTTGTGTGTTCATATTATTAAAAAACGAAAAAGCAACAAATAAAATTCAGTGATAGAATAAAACTTCTTATCAAACAAGTAGAACTAATGTCAATATATCTTTATAATATATATATATATCTGTAAATGAAAAAACTGAATAAGATAGAAAATATGTCAACATTTCATTGCAAATTTATACAGAAGAACAATAATTTACTGAGATTTGCTTGATTCTATTAGTAACATCTAAATGTATCTTTAATCTACTTTATTCAATTTTCAAAAAGAAGTGAATGTAATTCTATTTGAATATTTATAGAGACTATAGATAGAATTATTGAATTTATAAACAAATTTGACAATTTGAGCACTAAAGTTACAATAAAAAATGTTGTACTATCTTGAATATCATAGTAGATGATATTTATTAAATGCCTGCATTTTGTATATCATATTTTGAACTCTACATACATCTTATTAAATAAACCAGAATGTACAACAAGATGTAACGTGAAAAGTTCAATAGAACGTGTTTATTCTGTAAGGTAACAAGAAATGGTCTTATGTTATCCACTGTATTTAAATCTAGCAAAACATTATCATATGAAAATTATATTGAAATTTTTCTTGTACAAACACAATCTGAAGATAAATGGTCCCTTGATAACGATTTTATCTGTCAACAAAATAACACTAAGTCACATAAACATCCAGAATCATTGGCATTGTGTAAAGAAAATTTTATGTATTCTATAGGCAATCAAACATGTCCACCAATGAGACCTAATCTCAATATTCTGAATTATCACATGTGAATTGCTATTACCATTAATATACGATGACATAAAGTTGAAAACTAATTCATTCATTGATGAAATAAGTAACAAGGAATCCATCGTGTACTAATAAATGATATCAATCGCAGAAATGAAAACAGGCTGTACAAAATCTTATTTATTTTGAAAACAAAAAGTACAAAGTTTTACATTGTAGATTGTTAAGCTTTTCATACTGCATTTTGTTGTACGTAGTGGGTTTTTCAATAAAATGTATTTAGAGATTAAAATAAGAAATTCACAGTGCAATATCATTTATTATGGGTCGTCTGGCATTTTATGCTTAACGATAGGTTTTCTTTTGAGTAATTTAAAGTTTCTCAAATTTATGATCTGTCTTGTAAATGACAAGAGATAAACTTATGTTGCTAGTATTATTATTATTATTATGACATTTTTCTGACCAGTTTTAATTGAGATCTTTGCATACCAATTTCTTTCATCTTTATCTGCTTACATGTAAGTAAGCTCAAAGCATATTTGAGTTTTTCAAAGAGAAAACAACGCACTCTCGTACTCTATGAGAGTAGAAAGAGTATAAGACTGTAGTAGAGAAGTACAAAACCACAGTGAAAGTGGATTGAAAGTGCATTGAATATAATATAGGAACTATAGAAGTACGAGAGTACCGTCGTTATCTTCTTGGATTTAAGTCTAAATTTTTCTTAGTTATAAATATGTACTTCGGAGAATTACGAAAGGATGTCTTTCTCTCGATGAGTTTTCCTCAACGTTCTCTAGTCGTGTATGTTGTTCAAGTATGAAATTAAACGACAATCAACAAGTTTATTCTCTCGTGTGATATTAATAGAAATTCTGATTACGACAAAAGAAAATTTAAAATATCGACTCTTTAAACTTCTTATAAAAAACGTTTTTAAAAATTTTAACTCTTTTGATAAAATCTATAATAATGAATATCATGATGATTTGATTGGAAGAAAAACTTTTTTGTATATGACAGGTTACTTAATTTTCAGAATGTCATCAACTGTGTTCGGCGTAATAATACGGTCATAATACTGCATTGACTCAGCGTCAATATACAGCTGTTTACAGCCGCACACTGTATGAAACGAAAGTATACAGTATCGTTGTTGACTGTCTCAACAATAGCAATTACCATTCTCCGTCTGTTTCATCAGTTGTATAGATAACACTTGTGATGACATTTTCTTTTCAAAATTTACAACAAATTTCCTATTTTATCAAACAGATGTTGCATACTTATAGGCTTTTATTGGATCATTGAAGTCATCTTTTTTTTTTTTTACAGTCGTATTTTTTTTTGCATCGGCTTCATCATAAAAAGTGGTGTTCATTGAAAAAACTGTTGTTTTTATTTTTTTGTATTATTTCAGAAAATCTATCAATGACTCAATACAATATTCAAGATCGTTATCTCATAAGTAACATATATTCTGATTTTTGCATGCGTGTTAGTTGTTCTATATAATTTTTGTCATAAAAATAAACGAGACGATCTATTCAACAAATAAACAATGGATTTTTCTTCCATATATCTATCATATTCTATTGATAAGATTCACTTTGTTTCAATGATGAATATTATCCTTCTCCAGTTTCAATATAAATTTATTTGTAAGTAAATCTTTTAATATGTACATTATCTAGGAACTAAGTTATTATTTCTGATATCTTATCATAACTATCTTCAATCATAAATAGAAGCTTGTCAATAGATTCAACCAAAAGAAAGTTGAATAAAACTTATTCTTAAATACATTGATATGATATCTAAATATACATATAAGATAATTTTGTTCCTTGTTGACATTAAATTGATGTGACATCGAAAATTAAACATAAAATTACTTATCCAAGATTACTGAATAAAACATAAATAGGTCTCATATACATTAGAACAAAAAACTAACAACGAATTACTTGTTAATGATTATAGATCTATATTCTTTAGACACGAAAATTCTCATTTAAATTTTGTTTTTTAGTGATTCCTAATATCCAATATTGATAGTGAACTACTTGAAGATAAACACGATGATGAAATCATGAGTGTCGATCGTAAATCACATCGTTTTGTTTTCTCCTAATTAAGGAGTCATTGCATTATCTTTAATTTTCTTTTTCATTCGTTTTCACTCGACGGTTACTAATGATCCACGTAATGAATATGATTTGTGCTCTTGTCGAAGCTATGTAGGATTACGTTTCAAGTAGATTGAGATAGGCACAATCGATAGTGATCGTTTCCGTACTCGTGTCAATACTCAAATCGCGTGTTTGTTCACTCATTTTGTCATGGACACTTATATTGATCGACAAGAGAGCAAATGAAATGTTGCATCTTTACGTCATAGTGCCATATCCTCTTGAGTTATCAGCTTAACGATGCACGACTAAAATCCCTCGATAGAGATTGGATCACCAAAAAAAAATTGAAAAAAAAAAGAAACGAAAAGTTCGTTTTCATTAATATGTGTTTGGGGAATTAACGGTTTATTAAAGCAAGGTGTTTTTTAAAAACATAGTACTACACTTTGATGATGAACGTATGTGATGAAGAAGAAGAAGAACAGAAGGTATCTTTGCTTGCTCTTGTAGACAAGATGTTCATCGTTTCCTCTTTTTTTTTGTTGTCTCTTCATCATTTCAAGTGGCTGATGCCGACAAACATTTTGACTTTTTCTTTTTATTCATATTGTTTGAACATTGAACAGATTGTCAATGTCTATAGACACGCGCACATATGTATACTCTAGTGTTTGCAATAAGGGTTTCTTCCTCTTTTCACGTTTTGACTGTTTTCAAGAGAGTCAAAAGACAACAACACTATTTTTCACACCTCATCCAAAAATGTGTACTAATCAACATAAGAAGAAAAGATAGAAAAAGGAGACAGACGAAGATCGAAATCGAATTTTAAATTGTCTTTTCATCTTGATTTATGAAAATGTCAATAAAAAAAAAAGAAAGGAAATAGGCACGCGTCAAAACGAAATCCGTTACATGCGTGAATCACTGTTCATTTCGTCTATGTTTATTTATGTCATCAATTTTCAAAAAAAAAATACAAAAAAGAAGAATTGTGTAAGATTTGTGTGTTGTCTCCTTTGAACAAAATTAAATCTTTATATTACTTATTCTGAATGTTCTCGTAATAATCGCATTGACATTGAAGAAAACAAAAAAAAAGCTCCCGGTAGGCATTGTACAATATGTATGTCGAATATTCACACCTTTCATCTTGTGTCTAATTACTGAGTCTCTTTAAACCGTACAATAACAACATTTGATACTCACACAGTCATGTCAAGATACAGATAAAACTTATCTATACACATAGTTAAACGATCATTAGTGATTGACGAAGAAAACACAAAACATCAACAGAAAATTTTGATTTTTTTCGGATATATGATGCTGTCAAATTAAACAGTCATTCACTAACATAGTGAACAAAAAAATATAGGTCATTAAGCAAGTATAATACCTTGATGATTTTTTTCCCAACAGGTATCATACGAGTGAACTACCTCACGGTTCCACCCATCTCGCTATGTGATTTCGTTTTTTTCAATGATGATAAATTAGTATGTCATGTAGACATAGAGAACCAGCTGTGTAAAGAGACAAATTGGTATTGTACTGTATCGATGGAGAATGAGAGTACGAACCAATTAGTTATCGTTCTTCGTGTGTTGATGATTGAATCAACATATAAACTAGAATTTCTCATTTACTGTTAATGAATGAATAATTCAATAGATTTACTGGATAAATGAGTAGAAGAATTGTTTTTTTTTTCTACTGGAACAAAATAACTCAAGTAAAGGGAAAGTATTGTGCAGTTTAATTCAATGTCATAATATTGAATGAAATAATCAATAAAAAACTAATAATGAATGATGAATGATTTTAAAGTTTTTAGAACAGATGTTTTGTTCAATTTTGATCCTCTAGAAAATATTTCCAATGAGTCAAAAGCTATGAGTTCGTGATCAGGCTTAGAAATTTCGTTCGAGAGCAGTGAAATAATCTTTACAACTTTCAAAAAATTAATTTGAACGGATAACATTTTCGGTGAACATGTTTTTTTAAAATGTTTCGAACGAGACTAAAAAATATAGGTCGTGACCAGAATTCAAATATGGACATAGAAATATTGTGTCTATTTTAGTTCAAGAGTATTGAGAGATTTTTTTAAAGACCTGAAAAATTATTTTTAATGATAAGCTAACATGTTATTTTGTTTACTGTAGAAGTTTCTTTTCGAACATCCTGAAAATTCTCTCAATTGATCGTTTTATAAAATGAACACTTCTCTACAAAATATGATATTGAACTTAGCTGTAGCTTTCATCGAATCATTTTTTCAAGTGGCTCTTTCAACTTAAAACGATTGCCAATTTTTCCAAAAATGACTGTTAAGAAAAAGTGAAAACTTGATATACCTTATCGAAAGACAAAAATATTTCAAATAATATATTTTGAAATGTAGCTGCTGATCTACAAGCTGATATATAAATAAAGATGTCAACTTTGATTTTCAATCGTAATTGTAGAAATACAAAAATAAATATGTTCAATATAATTTTTTAGACTGCTCAGAGAGATTATCTCACTACAAGATGAGTAATACTCTTCATTGATTTAAGATCATTCTGTGATCAATTATTTCTAACACATTGTTTGATGCAAGCGGGATGCACTACTGTGTACATCTAAAATTTAGCTCCATGACACTTCTGCTCTGTTTTTTTCTTTTTCTATAAAAATGTGCATTTCTTACTTCCACTTAAGTTGTGACTCAACTGGCTTTAACAAATTAGTCTTCTCACCGTTATGTTATTGTTGATCGTTTCTATTCTTTCTCATGCTTAATAATCACTATTGTCCCGCCTTTCACAAGCTTCTTTTTTATTTGTCCTCTGGCACCATTATCAAACTAGTTTTCATTGTGCATTTTTGAAGATAGATTAAGATGCCCGTTAGGCATAAGTCTACTATTCGTTTTTCTGTGCCAGTAAAAAACAAAAGAAAAAAAAGAAAGAACGACATTCTATTTATTAGATCATTTAATTGGCAAGCACTTATCTCCGACATTCAATATTCAATGATCTCGACCGTAATAATCTTTTAGCTTGAACAAACTTCATTACAAATATTTCATTGATAAGATTATAGACTAACGTTTTTTTTTTCTTCTATTTTATTTTAATGCCACACTTTAACAGAAAAAAAATGCAAATGGAGGTGATGATCAAGTTTGATTTTCAGATTAAACGCCTCCTCCTATTGTTCATAAGCATTCAGGCGAAGCCCATGTATGCATATAAACTTTTATGCAATCATCACGTACAATGTATATATATATATGTTGACCATGATTTTTAAATCAAACCTTATTTATTTGTACACATTGAATACAAAAAAAAACGTTTCATTTAGCAATCGGATGTTGAAAAAAAAATGAATATCATGAATAAAATACATTTGAATTAGGAACGAAAAAAAGGAGGTTTCACTAGATTAACAAGAACAACTGTTATACGTTTGTTAACGCCTCAAGTCAAAATTAGGCATGTGGATCAGATCTTGATAGTAGAGATCGTGTAAGATTGATATCGATCAAATAATCTTGTTTTTATCTCCTCGCACCTTTTTTATATACTGAAAATTTATTGGTTAAAATATAAATGAAAAGAATAATTGAAAGAAAACGAAACGTAAATTGATAGACGAAAATTTTCTTTCATTTTTTTTTCTCTCTCTGTCTGTTTTAATGATTGGTTGAGGTTGTTTCTTCTCTACCAATTATTCACACTTTATTTTAAATATATAGACCTTCACTTCATTTTCGATCCATAATACATACATCTAAAGTACAAGATACAAAACATGAAGTTCTGTTGTACAAGTGCAATCAATTCAAAACAACGAGTAAGTTACATACGATAAGCTTTACTATAGATACTCATAAGCAACATACATAGTCTGACACAACGAAGATTCATAGACAGAATAGAAGTTCAATTAAAATGAATGTTGCAGGAGTACTCGCAATCCACTGTCATATATGAAGAAAGTTTAAGAATTTTTTTTCGATTTCGATTTTTTGAAAGTTCATATAAAATATCTGATCAGAGGAATTAACCGAAATGATCCTCGACGTTTGAGCCTACAAGGAAATCTTGGTTGAAAATAGAAAAATTCTAAAAAATTTCGTGTCTTTACATCTTTGAAGCTGAGTTACTAAATTTTGACTTGATGAAAAATCAAACAATGAAATTTCCAGTATAGATATTTCGAATGATTCTTAGTCACTTGGTACAACATCAATTTTACTTGAAAATTCAATATTTCGATAAAGAAAGAGTAAGCAAAAGTTCAGTGAAACGATCATAGTTCAGACTCCAAAGATATATAGACATGAAATCCTTTGCGCTTTTCCTAGTGTTACCAAGACTTCATTGTAGGCTCAAACAGCGAGTATCAAATCAGATTGTGCTCTTGTGAGACACTCCTGTAAGATTGTAAAGTCCACTGTTATTCTTCATATATGTACAATAATGTTTTCATTCATCTGAGAATATTTGCAAATATTCTAAATGTTGATTTGTTTGATCAAATTAAAAAACAATTTTTTTTGTTATAAATTGTTATTTATATCTTAAAATAATTTCTATTTGTGTGTATATGAGAAAAAACGAATGTGTTTTTCTTGTGCATGATTTTTCTGCTTTTAAATACGAACTAAATGGTTCATTGAAGCACAACATGATCATAGAAGTTATAATTTGTTTTTTTTGTTGTTGTTTTCTATGAGTATTAATCTCTTTTTCTACTTGAAATATTCATCTTGTTTGATCTTATTCTTTATTCATAGAAATCATTGAATAAAAACAATGACAAAAAAGTAAAAAAAGCAAAAGAAAAAATATATTCATCGGCATCATCATCATCATCGTCATCGATTTACTATACAAATATGTCAATACCAAATATAAAAAAATATGATAGTGGTTTTTCGGAAGCAGCAACAACATTATCATCAATTCAACAATCAGAATCAATGCTTGAACAAATTCTTTCCTTTGAAAGAATTTATTATGAAAATTTAAAACAATATATTATAAAATATTCACGACCTTTAAGACGTTATTTAAATCCAGATGAAATTGTTGATCTTTTTCAAAACATTGAAAAAGTAAAATTTAAAAAAAGAATTCGAAAGAATTTTTAGAAAAGCATTTTTCTATTTATTAGATTTCCGCTATATCAGAATCAATTGTTCGTCAATGTGAAAAATTACTTGATACAGAAAATATATCAAATGTATCAATTTCACTTATTTATCAATCATGGGTATGAAAAAAAAAGTATTTTTCAATGGAGTTTTTCATATAAATTTTTTTTTTTCTGTTAGTCTGGCGTTATGATTGATTCATATAATTCATATTTATCACGTAGTATACAAGCTCAAACAACATTAAAACAATGTCAAAATAAAATAGCTTATTTCCTTCAAGTAAATATTAAAAAACAAATAATTATTATTAATAAAAATAATTTTTCTAGATTCCGATTGAATATATAACACGAGAAATTACTGAATTTATTCTATTACCAATTCGACATATTTGTCTTTTAAATGATTTATTTCAATCAGAAATTATTGAACATCCACCTATTATAAATAGTATTGATTGGAAAATTATTGAAGGTAGAACAACGAAAATAAGTTTTAGTCATAGACTATTGCTTTGCTTTTTTTTTAAAGACATAAGGCTTCTTGCACGACAAGCGAATGTAATTCTTCAATCATCAGATATGACTCAACATGATAATACAATATCAACATTAGAATCATCAATTTATTGTGCTCCCAATGTAACACTTGAAACATCACAAGATACAACTATACAACCAGAAATCACATCAACTATTGTTCTTCAACGTACAAATAGAGAACCATGGGAACCAGTAAGTTTTACAAATTTAATTCAAGAAATTTTTATTTTTATTTTTTTGCTTATAGAAACGAGTTGAATTATTAGATTCAAGACTTTTATTTACTCGAATTGATCGAACAAATATCTGTTCATCATTAACATCAAGTATATCATTAGCAAATGTTGTACATATACAAGAAGATCGTTCAAATGAAGAATTACGTTTAGTTGTAGCTGGAACAATGAATAAATCAACAAAACATTCATCTGTCAAAATGATGCGTATACATTTACGTTTTCAACACACAAATGAATATATTTCCTGGTTTCATCATTTAACAAATGCTATTCAACAAGCTAAAGATCAAAGTTGGACAAAAAAAAATGAACTTGTTATTTAAGAACAATTGATTGTCATGTTGTGTATGTGTGCTTTATTTGTAACTATTTTTTAATTTAAATCAATAAAATTCGCAATTATCATGATTTGTTTGTGTAAAACTTTACAAAAGTTTGATTGTTGAATGTGTCTTGTTCTGGATGTATTTATATGTAAAAGATGAGAATGCAAAAGATCATCGATCTGTTCATTACTTAGTTTATTAGAATTTACCATTCGATACAGTATTTTACGTCGAATCCTTTAGTAGTAATTTTAGATCAATTCGATAATGTTTAGAATGATTAATAATGGTCAAAAATGTTAATCTTAGTGCCTCATCGTAGCAGCGTATATCGGTATAGCGAGATAACTTCGGAAAAGTGTTGTAGAGTAACACTGCTTGTATTGCAGAATGGTTTCATGAGATAGAACATTCAATTATACACCAATCACTGTACAAAACAATTTATCAGTGTCTTTTATTGGTTACCTCATTGTCGGTCAGCAATATGTCAAAGACTTCATCATTCGAGAAGTCAATGTGCAGTACTGCGTTTTTAGTTAACACGCCGCTAACCAACAATGAAGTAACCAATAAAAGACACTGATAAGTTGTTTTGTATAGTAACTGGTGTATAATTAAATATTCTATCTTATGTTACCAATCTGGAGCAAAATTAATATTGCTGTAAAAAGTTCTTAGCACCTTATCTCTGAATATTAATACCACTTTCCATGATACGGACTAAAATTAGTATTTCTGGCTTTTATCATCATCGTAGACATTATTCGAATGAATGTAAAATTATTAAGAAATGACCCAGCGTAAGATTCTATATCAAATTACACATGAATTTTAATAATCTAAGTAATGAGCAAATATGTCGTTTTATATGATGTAATCCTGTAACAGGGGAATAAAACGAGATTGTCAAGAACTGCGTATTCATTAGTGAAGTGTAATGTTTGATATTCAGAAGTAATGATACAACATAAACATCAACACCATAGAGGTATAGCAAGTATCTTATTTATATGATCTATCGGATATAATCTTAATGTAAATCTCTATCAAGTCATTAAAAGTTTTTGCTTGCTGCATGCAACCATAATAGAATGATTCAAAATGATCATTGATTTCGAAGAGTTAATTAAAAGCGAGAAAAATTATTTTTCCAAAAGTATTCAGGTTCGTTAAATTAAATACGCTCGCAAAGAACTTTCTACGGTATAAGAACCGAAGAAATGTCAGTACGATAAAATATCAATTCAGATCCATACTGATTCGAACTATTAGACTGGCCTTCATTTTTATTTTTTAAGATGATAATAGTTTGTGATTACTTATCATGCTTAACGAAGCACTATTTTTTACTAAATGACAGACTAGAAATAAAGGAATATATGAATGCGTGAATAGATAGAATAAATTAATTGTTTTTCTAAACACTAAATTTAGAAGGTTAATATAACTCACTAAGAGATTTCAGCTATTAATGAACGACCGCTGTTCTCTGATTAAAAAAAACAGCAACAGAAAAGAACACATTCTGATTCCCCTTGATTTTAAAGATCAAACCTAATTGAGCCATGTAGAGAATGAAAGATCATGAGTTCTTGATATTTTTTTTTGGTTAAAACCAAGGCATCTTCTTTAAATCATAGCTGTGAACAACATCTATCTTCAAGACATACTAAATCGTCAGTTATTGATACCAGCTAGCAATGTGAGCATTCGTTTGACAAAAAATAAAAAGACAGGTGAACACTGATTCAAAATTATTTTGATAATTTTTTGTTCATGCTACATTTTAATAATAGAATCATTCATTTAAAATTATGTGTTAAATTCATTAGACTGTATGCCAATCTTTCATTGCCTACATTTTTTAGTCTGACATACTCATTTGCATCCTGTTTGTGGTTTAATTATTGTACTAATGAAAGTTTCTCCACACTTAGCTCAGTTCATAAGCGATAAAACTTTTCAAATAGTATAAAACGAACTACTTTTGACGGTTTTAAAATGTGATCGGCTTTACAAAATCTTTAGTTCATTATTTTTGAGACTCAATCGTGAGCGTTTTCGGCTAATACTTGATGATTTTTACGCAGAATAATATCCATTTCACTTCAAAGAAACATCATACTTGAAATCAACACAAAAAAGAAAGACGACTTATGTATGTATCAAAACTTTTTCTACGACGTTTCTCTGATCAAATTATCACCTTTGTACCCCTCAAAAATATGTGAAGAAAAATGAATTAAATCAAAAAGTCAATATGACACTGAAAATCAAGTTCTAAACTTTTAAAACGCTATTTGAAGACAAAAAGACAAGTGAGTAAACAATAGAGTAGTTGTATTGATTAAATTTGTTTTTTTCACATAACCTTGAGAAAGTTCAGGAATGAAAATTTAATCAGAAAACTTCTAGAAAAAATTTGAAACACATAAATCAATTCATCTCTTGGTCTTGATTTACAGTATGATGTTGTTTAAAGTGAATTGAGCTTTCAATGTATATTGACGTCGTTTGAAATCTGCTGTTTTCCTCTTAGAAAGCAATCAAAGACTTATATATGGTCTAGTGACTTTAAGACATTATTTTAAATGTAGGATTCTATTACGAAAATGTAGATTGAATACAGAGCTATCAGAATAACTTTGAACCACTGTTCAACCTTTATTTGTTTTCTGTTCAGCAAACCTTTAAATTGCTAGTTAATATCAATAACTCTCTTTTTCATACATTGTGAAGACAGATCCCAGTCACAGCTATCACAAAATTAAAAGACTTTAATTTTATCATCGACATAATCTGAAAAGAACACACTTCGACTCCATAATTGACTCAATTAGATTAGACCTTGAGAATCAAACGGAGTCGAAATGTGTTCTTATGCATTCTTGTATTTTCTCTTGATAATTCTTAGGAAAAATAATTGAGAAACACGTTCACACTACCTCGGATAACCCTTAAAAAGCAACTGTGGCCTATGATTGTCTGCTTTTTTTCCAAAAAAAAGCTTCGATGCGCCATTATTATGACTGTGATATTGAAGATTTCTTTCTGAATGCTACTGCCATCTACCAAATATTTAAATTAAGAGTTTTTTTAATACACATTCTTAGATTAAAAGTAGAAATATAGTAGAATTATTAATACTTGATAAAATTAATGAGGAAAATAAATGTTATGTCGATGTTTATTCTCCAATTGGATTCGACATGAATTGTTTACGATTTCAATTCCAATATATACGAGCTGGCCTTTGTCGTTCGTACGAAATTGGATAATATATTCGTTATTTCTTGATAGAAAAGATTTATTGATTTTTTTTCTCTTGTGAAAATTTCAGATCGTCAAAGGAATTAATCAGGGTTAAACACCAAAAATGACATCAGGCTATTCTGTACTCCAATTAAAAGAAGATGATGTACTTAAGATTCTTGCAGCTCAACTACATATTGGCTCCAAAGATGTTGATTATCAAATGGATACATATGTTTGGAAAAAAAAACCAAGAAATGAAGGTTAGTATTCAAACTGAAAGTTTTTATTCGTAATAGAATCTATTTCATTCATTTAATAGGTTCATCAATTATCAATATTCGTAAATTCTGGGAAAAACTTGTACTTGCTGCTCGAGCAATTGTTGCTATTGAAAATCCGGCTGATGTTTGTGCCATATCATGTCAACCACAAGGTAAAAATAACTTAAAGAATAATATCTTTATTTTATCATTGGTTTTAAATATTAGGCCAACGTGCCGTATTGAAATTTGCAAAACATACGGGTGCTACAGCTATTGGTAAGTAATATAAATAAATATACATATATTTAAGTAAGTGAATTTCATTTTTTGGTTATTTCAATAGCTGGCCGTTTTACACCCGGTTCGTTTACAAATCAAATTCAAGCTGCATTCAAAGAACCTCGTCTAATTATTCTTACTAATCCAATTGTTGATCATCAAGCTGTCAGTGAAGCTTCATTTGTTAATATTCCTGTTATTGCTTTTTGTGATCCATCAACATCTCTTCGTTATATTGATATAGCTATTCCATGCAATAATAGGGTAAATACAACAGTAAAAAAGAGTACACTGTTTGTTATTTCGAATAAAACTTTAATAGGCTACAAAATCAATTGGTCTTATGTGGTGGTTTTTAACGCGTGAAGTACTTCGATTACGTGGTGAAATTAATCGACAAGTACCATGGGATGTAATGGTCGACTTATTTTTCTATCGTGATCCCGAAGAAGTAAAATTTTGAAATTCAATATTTATTATCAAAAATAATTATTTTGCTTTTATTTTTGTAAGACTGAAAAAGAAGATCAAGTTGCTGTCACTGGTCAAGATCGTGATGCAAAACAACTTGGATCAGATTTTGTTTATTATGATGATGGTCCATCAATGATGCCTGCTGCAGAAACTTTTGCAGGTAATCAAGAAAATTGGGGTGCATCAGCAGCTGATGGTTGGACTAGTACAGGAACAGGTGGCACAAATACAAATGAATGGAATGCATCAAATGCGGCCAACACCGGTGTTTCAAGCAACTGGTGATTTATTATAATAGAAAAAAAAAAGTTGACAAAATTGTTGTTTTTCTAAGCATCATTAAGCCTAATTATATACAAGAATAAGAACATAGTTACTACAACGAACAGCAACATCAATTACAGTAGTAGCAGTACAGTGTTATATTATTGGGCTTATATTTAATAAAAACAAATATATAATATATTTAAATGCTTTTCTGTTTTTTCATTTATTAAAGCTAAGTGATGTTTAAAAGATTTTTCTTTGGTAAATAAGTGACAATACAAATAAGGGTATGTTAGTTGTTTGCATGCTTAGTCTTATTGACTCATTTAAATATAAGCAGAGAAACAGACTTAAAGATAGAGAAAAAGAGAGCGAGAGAAAACAAATACAAATGCACAGTGAAGAGTGTCTTTAGTGATAGAAAAAGGAGTGAGAATGAGCACGAATGAGTATTTCTGTTCTCTTACTTTATTCTGCTATTCCCTTAACGCACACATACCATCGACATTCATGCTTGTTATGCAAACAGGTGTTGCTACGAAAAAAAATGATGTCCATAGTATAAATATGAATGTCAACATACTGAGTTAGTAGAATGTGTCACAAGGCAGAAAAAAGAAAAAAATAAGAGGTGGTGCGCAAACAACTAACAAAAAAATATTATATTTTTTGAATAAACAGCTTAAATAGCATCAGAAGAAAAGGAACAAACATCACAAAATTTATTTTTACAGTACATTATATTTTTTCTTGTTTCATTGTAGATTTTTAATTTATATTATTATTATTTATTATTTATTGTTCTATTTCACAATGCATATCACCGAATTTCGAATTATTTTACCAATGACAGTGGAAGAATATCAAGTTGCACAATTATATGCAACTGCTAAAGTTTCAAAACAAAATACAGGTGGTGGTGAAGGTGTAGAAGTTCTTGCTAATGAACCTTTTCAAAAAAATATGTCAGAAGCATTTCTTGGCAAATTCAATGCTGGACAATATACCAGAAAAATTTATCATTTTGGTTCCCGTGTACCAGCTTTTGTTCGTTTAGTATTTAAAGATTCAAGTTTATCAATGCATGAAGAAGCATGGAATGCTTATCCATATTGTAAAACAGTTATTACAAATCCATATATGAAAGAAAATATGTTTATTGATATCTCAACATTACATTTACCTGATCGAGGTGAATCTGACAATGTTCATCAATTAGCTGGTGATGAACTTAGAAAACGTCATATTGTTTATATTACTATTTCGGATAAAGTTAACCGTCATGATTATAAATCAGAAGAGGATCCAGAAAAATTTCATTCAACAAAAACTGGTCGTGGTCCACTATTAACAAGTGAACAATGGTTCAAATCTTGTGAACCACATATGTAAGCTTTATTTTCCAATAGTTTTATATCATAGCAGCAGCTTTCAGGATTTATTGGAATTTTTCTATAAACCTTGTTATATATCAAACAAAGGAAACTAATCTGAAGGTAGATGTTTAGTTGAGGATGTAGACTGACTATTCAGAGTTATGGCTCTCTTTTGATACAGTGAAAATCTATTATGTTATATAAATAGATAAGACCAGATAAATTCAGTGATTTAAATAAATCTCAGTAATTCTGCTCAACACTCCCTCGCAATCTTGAAACTCTTCTGTAGAGCTCGTCGAATTCAAAATTTTCGAATCCAGACAAACCCGACGAGATATACTATTGTGTGGCCTGTGTATATTGGTTAGACCTTCTATTTGACACTGGAACGTACAAACGATGGGTTAGATACCTCGATATATTCAAGTACTTGTCAAAGTGAATGAATAAACCTTGAACAAAGATTAGAAGATCAGAATAAATATTTTAACCTGTAGAAAGTAAACAAACATGAAATTTCATTTAAAAAAAAAGAGAACTAAAAATATATTTTCAAAAAAAAAATTTTTATATAGTCAACAATCGAATGACTTCTTTTTTGTTAAATACACTTATGAAAGAATGATTCATTGTTGATATAATACATGGCAACAGAATAAATTTTTATTCGATATTTTAGGTGTTGTTACAAATTAGTACGAGCAAAGTTCAAATGGTTTGGTCTTCAAACACGAGTAGAAAATTTAATTATGAGTCAAGAAGAACGTTTATTTCGTAATTTTCATCGTCAATTATTTTGTTGGATGGATGAATGGTATGGTTTAACAATGCAAGATATTCGAGCACTTGAAGCTGCTACAGTTGAAGAACTCAATAAAGAACGTACAGAAGGTCAAAAAAAAGGCTTCGTCGCAGAAGAATAAATCTTTATATATTTTTTTTACTCTCTTACATTCATTTGTCAACTAAATTCTGCTCACTGCATTCTTTTTCTTTTCTTTTTCCTTTGATGTCTAGTGACAATGTATGTGTGTGTATCCATACTTATATTCCATAATGATCATCATAATGTTCTGAAAGAAAAAAAAAATACAACCCAACGTTATTTCTTTTGTACTTTTTTTCTTAAGATATTAGTGGCCCTTTATTTTTTTGTGCATTTATGTATACGAACTATAAGATCCTATTTCTTTTTTTTTCGTTTGATTTCATATTCTCCGTTTTTTTTTGGATGCGACTACAAGATAAACTAAACATAATCAGGAGTGGCAAATAACGAATACAACAAGCCAACTGATATGTTGTATGCAACTATGCATACAGATATTAGAATTTTTCAACAAAATACGATTTTTGATGGAGTTATTTCAAATTTTTTCTTCTTCTCATCATTTGTACAATCAAACAGTTTTCAAGCAAAATTTTTCTTTCAAAAAATTATGTATTCAAGTTTTTTCTTTTCTTTTCTAGTTTTAAGACAATAAAAGTTTATTGTGTTTCTAATAAATGAAAACAGATTTGTATTTCGAACGACTTTTGTAGATAGATTAAAGAGGAGCTTCTTAAATTTATACAACATCACATCGTTTCTCAATTGAACCTTAAAACTAATGAGGAAATATTTGCAATTGATCAATCGCTCTTTGTATATTGGTTCCATAGAAAAATTGATTATCCAGATGAACTAAATATTTGCCAAAAAAATTTTAAATGTGTTCAGATGATAAAGCATATCGAAATATCTGGAAAAACAGCAAGCTTTTGTTTTAAATCATTTTTTTTTGAAACTTATTTTTTCGAAACAGAAAAGATGATTGATTCTTAGACAAGTCAATATGATCCATAATCTGAGTACATTCAAAATGATTTTATCAGAATATTTCTTTGTCTGAAAAATCGGTTTTGCTATAAAACCAGCACATAAAGACCTAATTAGATTGCTGATGATCATATTCGGAATCATCATAATTAATAATTCATACGTCTATAAATTTCGGTGGGAAAGCAATTGGTTAGTGATAAACATTTCCTCGTAAGTCGACACCAAAAACGTGTTTCGAAAGGCTTGTATTGAATTGATCAGCATTTTATAATGAATGCCCAGTATGTTTTTTTATTGTATACTCAGTAGTTTTTACTCATTAATTAATTAAAAAAGACTCAGTATTTAACGATGTGCGTGTCGACTTTCTTCACAGTAGCACCCACTCTCAAATTCTCAATGTTATTTTAAAAGTCTTATAAAGTTGTATAAGTGCCAGCAACGTTGAACTTGAATTCATATAAAATTCTCTTGTTCGATAAAGAATTATTTGTTTGATAATATTTATATATTGACATCCTTACACTACATCTCACATCCTTCATGCTTGAATACAGAAAAACGGAGATATTCTAAGTATATATCTATTTTAGAAATAGTTATGGTGCGCATAATGCAAGATTCGAGTAAAGATTTTTCTTATTCATTTCTAAATGATTTCATAGAGCTTGACAAACTAGTCACGAGTAAATAGTTTTTATTTCGATTACATCACTATTTGGCTGAAAATCCTTGAATGAATGACATTGTAACATTAGTAAATATGAGCTCGATTTTTTTACAGAAATTGTTCAATTCCAAATTACACTGTTTGCTCAAACTTTAGGAAAACATTTTTTTCTGATTTAGCGTCAAAACCTGGATGGAAAAGTGTTATTTGATTAGATTTATGATTAGTCAGATTAAACAAATTCTGTTTAATATAGATCCCTTGTACATGTCTTATAGCACATATTTATCAAAATTCTTATAAACCTACGTAGTTCTTTTGCAACAAGAAATAGAAGTAAGTATTTTACTTCATTATAAGAGCCAGATTTTGATCTACAAAAGTACTCATTAAGTGTTTTTTAAACTTAGTTTTATTGTTGAGAAAATTAATTTTTTTCTCCTTTTCAGTGGTAAACCAGGTAGAAAGATGAAAAATGCTTTCGCATCTAGCAATTTTTATTTTCACGACTCATTTGTAAGCCAAAATCCATAGCATATTAGGAATCAGCGTCAAAAAGTATATCAAATTACATATGTTTCAGTAAAAACTATTTCGAATGAAAAATACCTGTGGTCCTTCTCAAATCCATTATTTTATATTGTGCTTCTAGTCCCTCCAAAGGGTTGGTTTTCGACAACAAAACAAAGTTTTTAAACATGTACGATCCACAGAAGCTTTTGACACTGATTCCTAGTATGCTATCGATTTGAACTTACAAATGAGCCATGATAATAAAAATTACTAGATACGAAAGCATTTTTCACTTTTTAATCTGATTTACCACCGAAAAAGAAAAAAAAAATAATTTTCTCAACAATAAAACTAAGTTTAAAAAAACACGAAATGGGTACTTTTCTAGATCACAATATGTCTCTCATAATTAAGTAAAATACTTACTTTTATTTCTTGTTGCAAAAAACCTAAGTAGGTTTATAAGAATTCTGACAAATATGTACTATGTGGCATGTACAAGAGATCTATATTAGACGGAATTTGTTTAACATGATTAATCATAAATCTAATCAAATAACACTTTTTCATCCAGATTTTGACGCTGAATCAGAATAAAATGTTTTCCTAAAGTATGAGAAAACAATGTAATTAGAATTTGACAATTTCTATAAGGAAAACGAGTATACACTAGTGGCTCGCTCGTTAAGTTCTATGAAATCATATATAAAAGAACGAGAAAACAATCCACTCGATTTTTGCATTATGTACACCTCATAAACTAGCTCGAAAATAAATGTATGCTCTTCTGTTAGGTAAGTCCTGAATGTTCACCAATGGAGCTCCAGCGTTTTTATCATCTGTTTTTTGCTCAATAATTCTCAAAAATCAAAAGTGCAATTTCTCTCAAACTGATCAATTTTAGCAGAAACATTCCAGCTGATCTTTTGAGATATTGAGCCGCCCTCTTCAGTCCTCGTAATCTCAAAATACTCCTGATTCCCTGTTCTTCTGAATTTAATAAAAAAAAATGTTGTTTTTTTTTCTTTGCTGTTGTTGTAAAAGCCTGTGCTTTAATTATTTTGGATCGAGGAAAAAACTTACAGAAAGCTTTTTTCAAGTTCCGAACATATATCTTTATTGGATCACACTCACCATAGTTACGAAACTTATTTTAGAATGCTTATTCTCGGTTTAACCGGTGGTATTGCTACAGGTAAAACATCAGCTAGTGAGTATTTTAAATCACAAGGTATTTCTATTGTGGATGCTGATTTAATTGCTCGTCTTGTTGTTGAACCTGATAAACCTGCTTATTATAATATATTAAAACATTTTGGTCATTTCAATATTCTTGAATCAAATAGTCGATCTATAGATCGAAAACGTTTAGGTGAAATTATTTTTACTAATGAGCAAATGCGTAAACAATTAAATAAATGTACACATGGTTATATTCGTCGTGAAGCTCTGAAACAACTCATAAAATATTTTTTTCAATTAAAACCAATTGTTATATGGGATGTACCACTTTTATTTGAAGTTGGTCTTAATCGATATTTATCACATACATTAGTTATATCATGCGATCAAACAATTCAATTAGATCGTTTAAAAAAACGTGATAATATTAATGATAATCAACAAGCATTACAACGTATTAATACACAGATGAGTTTAAATGAGAAATGTCGACGAGCACGTTATGTTATTGATAATAATGGTACAAAAGATATATTACATAAACAATTAAAAGATTTTTTATTAACAATGCAACCAAATCAATTCAATACTATAACATGGTTTATTATACTTTGTATACCAATGTCATTTATTTATGGTATTCTTCGATTTTTGGATTTATTGGATGAAATTAAATATCGAAATAGATGATAAATTTTTTTCATTTTATTTTATTTTTTGTTTTCTAAATAAATTGCAATTGTACTTTATTTTTCTTGATTGGCGCTTTGAAATTTAATTGAATAATAAAAAAAAATCCTACTTGTATTTCATTTAACTGTCTCGGATTCTCTTCATGTATTACTGTTCTTCTATTCATAATAAACTTTTTTTTCATAATCGATTATCAATGAGATGAAGGCAATACGTCGTTCAAGACGACATGGTGCGCCTCATCGAAAACATCAATTAAGACAATCTTTAGAAAATGATAATGATGAATTTGATATTGAACATCAAACATTACACGAAAAATCTATTATACGAAGTAATAAAAATGCTAATCGTCTACCGACAACTTTATTTGATACAATTACAAATTTACCAATTGAAGAAAAACAACATCAAATATTATCTTCATCATCCGACCAATCATCCTTATTTCTCTATTCAATTACTAGTATACAAAAACCAATAACTAACTCTGATGACCTTACACCATTGACAAAAACGACAACTAATACAACACCACTTACAGCATTGACATATAGTAATACAAAACAAACAGAAACAGTAAAAATTGATTTAACACAATTAAGTGATACAGATATACTCGATAGTTCATCAACAAATACTGATCATGATCAATCGTTATCACTTGATAAGAACATTTCATCGTCCAATATTAATAATAAAATTAAAAATATGAACGATTTAACACAAATATATGATACAGATACAAGTATGAAATCTGTTGTATTCTCAAAAGAGAGTTCATTAGAACAAGAATTATTATCATATCATAAACATGTATCATGTTTTACTATTCCCGGTGTAGGAAATGAAGATAGTACGATGATAACATCACCGTCAATAATAGGAGACATATTAGTACCATCAACTGTAAATACAAACATAAATATTTGTCAACGATCACTAGTTCGATGGAATCCAACTCGATGGAATTTACAAAAATTGACAAGTAGATACAAAATTTTGATTAGCTGTTCATCATTAGGTTTAATTGTTGTAATTGTGGTACTTGTGATTATTCTCTGAGCTTATCAAGTGATATAATATATGTATTTAGAATGATTCTATAACTTGGACGGGAACAAAAGCACAATTATTGGATATAATCTTTTAACTTGTTTCGAATGTTTTACGAGTAATTAAAATTATAATGAGCATAATAAATGATACTTTGCATGACATATTTATTGCTTCCTGAATAAAAAGAACGAGTTCTTTTGTTTCATCAGAGTGTGCCGTTGAAAGGCAAAACCAATGCAAAATTATTCGAATCATCTGAGATTTAGGAATAAGTTCAATCGATATTTTTTGGTACTTGATTGAAAAAGCTTGTTCATTTGTAAATTCTTAATATTCCTTAGAGGATAGTTGACACTAAATTTAATCATAGAAATGCTCGAGATAACTGATGGAAAAGAAATTCAAGAACTATCATTTATATGATTGTTTCTGATCGAGCAAATATCGATGGTTAATCTAACACTAATGAAACGGAACATCAGATTAAATAAAAGACAAAAATAACTCAGAAAAAAAACACTTCAAACACAAAAACCTGATAAAAAATTGGTTATGATTCACATTTTCCTATTAATATTTGATATGTGTTGATTGAAATGATTTTATCATTAAACATAAGAGAAAAGATACATTTCAATGCAATAAAACTTTATGATTCAATTAGTGTTTAGTCACTTATTTCACAATATATTCACATAACAGATATTTTGGGAATAATTTTATTCATATTTACAAATATGTCCCAATAGATACATTCGAAAAATAAGAAAAACCTACAATTTCTCTACTGTAGCTGAACAGTGTGTTTTGTAATCAATGGTTCTTTTTTTTTATGAATCTCAATAGAACTCTATGACACTTTATCATACGAGAATAGATCAGTTATAACTATTGATCGATCAACTTGTGATAAGATGAACCCTTAGAGGCACACTTGTCGTTGTCGTTCACGCTTTTTCTGTAAAAGACTATGAACACAAAGGCACCAAATTCACACATATTATCTGATCACTTCTTTTTTTGACAGTAATGACGATGGTGTCTCATCATCTTCTTGAACAATCGATGACGACTCAATCGACGCTTGATGGTTGAAAAAAAAGGAAAATGCAGAATAACTGATGAATCGCTCCATTATGTTCTCGATAGACTCATGCTTCATTATCACTTTCATTCGTTGGCTCTCAGTTTCTTTTTTTTGGATCATCAGAAGCGTAAGTACCGAAAGCTTTTACTGATGATGGTGGTGTTGGTAGAGCAGAAATTTAATGAAGGAAAAAGAAAACGAGAAGACTCTTCAACTAGCCCATCATCACACATATATACATAGCACGCAACATTAACAAAGAAAAGAGAAAAAAAGACTAAGTATATGACACCTCATCGATCGAAAAGAAAAAGATTTATAAAGATTAATTGTTCCTGTCACAATTATCTTATTAATTCGTAAGATATACTAGTCATCAAGTTAATTGTTCATGACTAAAATAATCGATGTAATATGACAAGTTTGTTTGTATTTTCATTGTTCATGAGAAGAATATAATATTAAGTGAACAGTAACAAAAAACTGCAAGAAAAACAAAGAAGTTTTTCCTTATATATATGTAAGTTCTTTTTTAGCCGATTTCTTTCCGCTCTTCTCTTATTGCGTTTCCTCATTGTGCGCTTGCTTGCGTGTTCAATGTTGCGCACATTCCGTTGACGCCGCTACAACAGTCATCATCATCATCCTTTTTTTATTAGTGCTCCTTTAAGTTGTTGAAGTGAGGTGGTTTGCTTTGGTTTGCCTTTTTTTTTCAACTGTAAAAAAAGAATGAATGAATGAATGAATGAATGAATGAATAAAAGGAAAGAAAAGTAAAAAAAGAAAAAGAAATTCTATTACGATTATTATGGTTTATTGGTGGTGACCATTTTTCAATCATTATACAAGATCACGAGTAAATGCAATTGACCAGAATAAGACGAAGACTCATTTTTGCATATACTCAAACTATATATGCGTACTGTAAAGCGATTAAACAAATGAGAGGTAATAAGATTATTTTGTTGTCTTCTCGATTTAGCTAGCGGCTAATTAGAGCAAACTGTCAGTTCCCTGATCTATAGCTTTTTCTAAAGAGTGTTAATATACACAATGTAATGTGGTTGATTTTTTTAAAGTAATGATTGATGATGTCAATTGCCACATTTTCTATCGATGCATACATAAAATTGCTGTTGAACTGTGAACAAGTAACTTCTTGTATTCTCTTGCATTCATTAAATCTATAGAGACTCATGAAGTTACACACGTAATCTGTGAGAATGAATAAGTGAATGGAGAACAGTTATTGCAAGAAACTATAATGAATTTTCTGGTGAATTGTATTTCTACGCCATCCGTCAGCATAGCATGTTTTCCCCCGGTGGGCAGCAATAGCATGACCAAAAAGTCACACACATACACATATATATAAACATGATTTCTTTTACCTCTCTCTCTCTCTTTCTCTCTTTCTTCCGTTCTTTCTCGTATCAGAATCTATTCATTTTTGTAACTATGACTGTTGCTGTTCCTTTTCATTGCGCTTCACTGTGTTCCTTCTTCTAGAATAATAAGCATGCTTGATTCTCGCTTTACCCAAAACAAAAACGGAAGTCCTTTACATTTGCTAATTAAGTGGTTCGACGACTAAGCAAATGTGTACTAGTAAGAAGAGAGGATAAAGACAGAGACAAAGAGAAAGAGAGAAGGAAGAAAAAGAGCGACGCATTTTCTTTCTTTGTAATGTGTGCATATAAGCAGCTCTTCTTATTTGTATAGTAGTAGTAATTACGACTTGTAATCGTCATTATGAAGAAGAAGCGCACCGTCAAGGTTGTTCGCACGATTTTTGACAGCTGGTATGTGTTTAAGATAGATGGAAAATAGACGTGCTTGACCAATATAGCGTATCTTTTTCTTTTTTGTAATGTTAGTAAGTGAAGAGAACAAATATTTGACTAAACATGCTGTGAATTCGATTGAAGATTGCGCAAAGCTCGCTCATGCGACAATTGACGCTTGTCAAAAAGAGAAAAACGGAAGTCATAAAACAAAATGTACGTCAACTAACACTAGCTAATTATTCGACGAGTGAAAAGGATCGTGAATCGATTTTTTCTATCCCCGTATTTCTTTTTACTTCAAGATACTATAATCGGACTATGAACGATGCAAAATACATAGAGAGATAATTATTAGCAGCAAGTGTGTCTGAGAACGACACGGATAGAGAATAAAATCTAGTAAACAGATTGTCAGGTAACTATTTAGAATATTTTCTCGATGATAAGTCGTTTTCTTTATGAAAAAGAAAACATGAGAAATCAGTTACGGCAAATTAGCTTCAAAATAGATCTCAGAACAAACGAATGAACAAACGATCAATGAGAAAAAAAAAGTGAGAAACCGAGAAAATTGTTATGTACAGTGAAAATGAGCAGTGAATAGCAGCAGGAGAGAAGAAAGAAAGATAATGTCTGTTGGAGTGCATATTGTCTCATCGGGGGCACTCATCCTAATCAAACTGGCCACTGCTTTTTCTTGCAACACTGTAATCATCATAGTAGCAGTTATCTTCTTTTAATAAACGATGAGAGAAAAGGAAGAGCGAGAGAGACAGAGAGAAAAGAAAAACAACAAGAACATACGATAGAGATATTAGTACATGACAAAATATTTTTTTGCGTTTTATGTATCTAGATGTTATATACTTGGTTGCTCTTCTATCATCGTCAGCAATTGATAATATCATCTTGATCATGTGGCATTGATCTTCGCTTGTAAGAAACGGGTCATTTTTATCCTGCTGTTGATAGAACGTGTCAACAATATCAAAAACTATGTTAGGATCTTATCAATTATCATTACTCATCAAATTAATTCTCTTCGAGGTACTTGGACTAAGTAAGTTTCTTTTCTTGTCTTTTTTTATTCATTTGTCTATTAGACACCACGAAATGGTTTCTTCATGTACAAACAAACAATCAATGTATAACACAATTCTATGGACCCACATAATTATTGTGCCATAGGCATGACATACACATACCGAACAATAGTATAGAGCTTCGTTCAACACCAAATGAATGCATATTTGAATTTCTTTACTCCGTCGATTTTAGTCTTCGTTATTCATTGATGAGACTTTAAAATTCTTTGATTATCACTATAATAGTAGAAAACATATATCTTCCTTTCTTGTCTTTTTTGTTCTGTATTACACATATGTACAGACAAATGGTATTTGATCTAACAAAACAAAATGTATCTAATAATATGACCTTTTGTATGAAGATAACTTGTCAACTAGATAATTGAATATCTCAGTTGATTCAGGTGTTGTCTGTGAACAGAATAATTACCAGTTGTCTATCTATTCATTGTAGTGTGTATTGAAGACGATTCATTTCGTCGTTATCGTCGACTACGTTCGTCGAGTGACAGTAATAGTTTATCCGGTACTCCATTTATCATTATTTCTGTATCAGTTGATGATTATTTTGCTGTTCTAAATTGTTCTACACCACAACGAGTATCACATGATAAACTTGATTGGTATTTTCAAAAACGTGCTTCTTTAAAATCACCTCGTGTTATTTGGCAACGTGGCCGTTCAAATATTCATCGTTATACAGCTTATTCACCTAATCAAATTCAACATTATTTACAAATAAAATCAGTTAATTATAATGATAGTGGTACTTATATTTGTATTGATCAAACAACCGGTTTTCACGACAAAGTAGAACTTATTGTCCGTAAGTTCAATTGTATATATTTATTACGTCATATATTCTCTTCAATTTGCACTTGAAAGAATTTCAATAGTTGCTTTTCTTTTCATTAAATAGTAAAGTGCATAGCTTAAATTTGAAATTGATTTTTTTCTTCTTTTGTCTTTTTTTTGCATCAATTGAAGTGCAAAATAATTATGCAAATGAATCTTTTTAATCTAATAGATAATCGTAATTTTAAGCAAATTAAATATTTTTCTTTTTAGAAAGATTAAACTGCTAAGCTGACAGGTATCTTTTTTTATTTTTTAGGCGACAGTCGTAGTTGTGCTGGGAGTGCTATTCGTTTACAACTGACAATGCTTGTCTCTCTCATTTTACTTTCATTATTCTTATCCAGACGAGCAGCAAGTGAGAGTCAAGTAACATGATCATTTTTCATATTTCGTATTTATATACATTATACTTGTCAATGCACGTCTTCCATCCATCAATGTTCTCACTTTTTATAACGAAAAAATGAATTTCAATTAAATAGAAATACAAATGGGATACATACAAGTTTATACTACGAAAGAATTCTCAAGATTGTATTTTTTTTTTGTTCTGTCTTTTTATTTGTGACTGAACGATAATAGCATTAAATTTTTATAATGAAAAAAATGCAAATTCAATATTGCCTTTTATATATGTATATATTATTATAAAAATATGATCACGTTTACAAACAACTAAATGTTATTTTATTGATATGCAGAACAGATGATATTAATAATAAGTTCTTTCATAATCATTGTTTCTATCTTGTTCTACAAAGAAATAACTACATGCTTCGTTCTATTATCTAAGATGTTTAGTATTATTATTTGCAGCACATTGACTAAATAATCTATCTAAAACGAAACCATTTTTAACAGATTCACAATTGAAGTAACTGTTCAATGAAAAAGTTTTCGATTATAATCGGATTATTGCGCAATAAAATCAAAATTATAACCGATTTAGAAGATTTTTAGCCGTTTTTAATGGTCAAAATCTTCTAAGTCGATTATAATTTTGAATTTGTTGCACAATAATCCTATTATGATCGAAACATTTTTCATCGGATAGTTAGAATCGTATTTTTGTAAGCAAAAAAAGATATCAAAAGAGACATCATTTTTCGATTGAATCGACATATGCAACAATGAATGTATATGATTTGCCAAGATGTATTTAATTACTTGCGGACCTATATCTTTTTATTATATACAAACCAACAAACAATACAAATATAAACCATAGATTTCATGTCCTTTAATCCAATATACTTAAAGCATTTTATTTTTGATTAATATTCAGTTCCATTGATTAATGAAATGAACAATAACTAGAATGCATTTCAACGCCGATAGCACAATTTTCACACGACAACAACAAAAATATAACTATATATATATATATATATTGAGAGAAAAAGAGAGATCGCGATTCAGGGAAAACAAACAACATTACAATAATGGAATACAATATCGAAAAATAGCCAATAGAATTAAAAGAAAAACAGATCAATACAGCATATAAATAAATAAGACTTGCTTATTGAAAACAGACAAACAAAAGACGAGATTTCTTTTTAACGAACGAGTCTATTTTTTGCAAGTCTAAGAAAACTTTTGCAATTGAAAAATAAATGGAAAAAGCTAGTGAAAGAGATTAAAACCTATGGAATGACTAGGTTTAATGGAATGAAACTTGTGTATTTTTTAATATCCTGAAGGTTTTTCAATATTGGTATCATAATTTCGAATTAATTGATCTTGTGGAACGACACCATCTTCTTCTTGTGAAAAAGCAAAACCATCTAAAAAAAATGAAATAAATATTAAGAAAAGTAAGAAATAAGTTTATGTAATTATTTACGATAAGGTCCAGGAATAATGCCAGACATTTTTGGTGTTCGTGTTCGTATAAAAACACTTTTTAATAATGCTAATCGTTCAGCAACACGTGATACTGTTGATGTTTGTCGTGCCATAACTAAATCATATGGATCTTGATTTGCAACTTCTTTTTCTTGTACTTCTTGCATTAGTGTTTTATATAAAGTTCTTTGTAAACTATTCGAAATAACACATAAAAAAGAAAATTAATGAAATTGATTTACAAAGAAAAGATTTATTTATCATTACCAATTATAAATAAAATCAGCCAATAATGCGGTTATTGGAATTAATAATAAACCAAGCCAGAAATATAGACTTGAAAAAACATATTTTGCCTAAAGAAATAAAATTTTAATTATGGATCTTTAGATATTTCTATTAATCAAATAGATACGTACCATACCACGCATTTCTGGTGCTAATGGTATCGTTGGCCATATATTACTATATATTATAAAAAACACAAACCATGAAGCAATACTTCCCCAAATAGCAATATGTGTAAGCTAGATATAATAATTCAATAAAATGAAATATCTTTTTCACTTCATATTACTTACTAATGTCCATGAGTCACTTTCAAGTCCTGCTTTAAGACAAACCACAAAGATGACATACTAAAATATTTAAACAAAAAGTTCAAATAAACATTATCTATTTATTTTATAATAAAATTTATAACTATTAATCAAGCAATTGTTACAATTCGAGCACAACAACATACTATAATTAAACATACCGTATAAATAATATTGCCTAGTAGCAGATAATCACCCACTTGTCCGTTGCTATATGCAACGTCTACAGATAGAAAATAATAAGAAGCAAAAGGTTAAGTGATGTGCATTTAGTTATTTTTTTCACATGCTAGGAAGTATATATCATAGAAAAATTAGTGCAGTTAAAGGTAAGAAAAAAATGTAAATGGCCTTTCGTCTACTAATGAAATTTGTTAAGCAATCATGTAAGCATCAAGAAAAAAAAAGAAAGAGTAATCTCCATTTACAGTATAAACACAGTTGCCAAGAAATAAATGACTTCCGAAGACAATTCCATTAGAATGAACAACATCTAAATAACATAGACAATCGATTTCTCTCTATTGTTTTCTTTTACAAGGGTGCGAATCAGAAATAAAAATGACATGTTAAATTTCAAAATCAATCTTTATACATACCATGTCGAAGCATTGCATACGACATAAAATAAAGAATAATTGAATGATAAACAGCATTTAAACACCATGTCCAAAAAACCTAGGACACATAAACTTTTTTTTTTCGAAAACAACCAAATAAAATCATTATTTACTTTAATATTAAAATCTGATCTATTTTGTGACATCTTATAAATAGCTGGGAATCTCATCATAGTTTCTGCACTACAACATCGATCCAATAATCCAAGTGCCATTGGTGGCGCTGCTGTAAATAAAACATTATAAATGGCAATAGTCCATCGTTCAAATAAAATTTGTCCAGAGAATCCATTATGAAATGCAAACCAGAGCTAGAAAAAATTAATTCAAAAGACTTTTTTCTAATATGTTTAAAAAACATATCAAACTAACCTCCATAACATAAAGACAAATATTTTTATAGAATGAATAAAGTAATACTTTACACAAACGACGATAACTCCATACACCATGAACAAATAATAATTTAGTTAAAAATCTAAATTGTCCAATTGTATAATCTGATGCACATGCAGCTTGTACACCTTCTCGACCCATGATACCAACACCAACATGTGCTGTTTGTATCATACCAACATCATTTGCTCCATCACCTATTGCCAATGTTATATCATCTGTTGATCGTTTAACAAGTTCAACAACTTCAGCTTTTTGTTTTGGACTAACACTAAAGTCAAATATAAATACAATTCTTTATATTTTATTTATTTTTTTATAACTTACCGACAACAGATAACTGTTTTACATGATATAGCTAAATCCAGAAAATCTTGTCGACATGGTGGTGATAAGGCATATTTAAGTGTTTTTCCTTCAATAACGAGTGATGCAAGATTTTCTTTACGTAATGAATCACCAAATGTTAAACAATGTTCACGTAATTGTCGTCGAGTATCCTTTAAGAAAAGAAGATATTTGTTTGAAAAATATTTTACAAAATTAATAAAATTCTATTTACATCAAGTGTTGCTTCATCAAGTGTTAAATTAAGTAATTGATCAGATAAAAGTTTACATGAATAACCAATATTTATTGCTGTTTCTTTTTTGTCGCCAGTTAATACCCAAATCTATGAAATCATTTATTTTTTATTTTTGATTAAAAAGTATTAATATATAGTAAGATACAAAAATGGATTGTCATCAGTTGTCTAAAATTTCAGAATTTTTTTTGGAACAAATGTTTCTAGAACTATGTCGAATGTGAAGACGAAATACTATAAGTAGATTTGCAAACAGTACGCCTCCGGAAATTTTGATTAGTCTTTCAAAACATGTAATATACGTTGAGTGTTTCGAACGAAGATTTCCGTGCATACTGTTTCGTATAATATGGCAAAGATTCGGAAACAAGGCACTATGCAACATCGGAAAGATAATAATCGATCAAGCAATATTACAGCCGATGAAAATATTTCAATCAGTCTCTGGATCCGAAAAGATAACAAAATCACCACCAAAGAAATTGTACAGAAACTGTAGTGCAGCATCAGCTTGATTGAACTGGTTATAAAAGTATTTTACTTCGAATTATTGAAGTCGAATACTTTTCTTTGATGAAACATGCTTTCAACTATTGAGTAATACAATTGGTTGTTAGTTCAATAATCTTTAAAAAGGACAAAAAATTATGGTATCAGGAGAAGAGGAAGAGGAAGGTGATATCAAAGATCAGACTTCATGTTATTCATTTAAAATAGTTATGGATGGTCCTTACTACGTTGAATATTTCAAAATCATCTTCTTCATAGAACAAGCAAATAATATGAGCAATGGTGAAGCTTTCAATAGGATAACAACCCTAAACCTGAAAGCAGAATCGCTAAGCAGCGCTTGTATCAAGAAATACTCGAAACAATTCACTGGCTGCATATTTAAAACCGATCGGATTTTTTTAGTCGATTAAAACTCTGAACTTAACTGGCAAAAATCAGTATGATTAATATATCAATTAATCAATCAGTTCTTGCAAGAAATAGCCTGTTAGTTCAATTTTTCGAAGACATTCAATTTAAACACCCATATAATCCTTGAAATGTCTACTAATAACAACTCCTATTTTAGACTATCACGTGTCATCCAACAACTAATATCAAACAACATCTATACTATGCTTTGGCTCTCTTTCTTCTATAATGATATAATTGCTTTAGAACGAATAAGTTGAATCTATTCTTATTTGAAATGACTATTTAACAAAGGTGAACAGCATCTCAATACTTATTTGTTATAAAAAGAAAAAAACTAATGACAATTTATTTTAATACCTTACTGTATTTTCTTTCGTATTTTACCTTAATACCGGCTTTTAATAGCATTGAAAGACTATCGGGAACATTCTGCAAATAAAAAAAAGAAAAAAAAGGAAACTTTTATTTGTTGTTAAAAGTTGCTTTTACATCTTGTAATTTATCTTCAATACCAGTAGCGCCTAATAAAATTAAATTCTTTTCAATTTTCTCAGCTACTTCAGCAACTAATTCATGTCGATTATTGATTGCAGTTGATGCTTCGCGATATTGAACTAACCATTCCTAATAATGAATTGAAAAAAAAAGTTTTTTATTAATAATATTTTCTTTTTTAATTTACATTATATTCATCATTTGTTAATATTCGATAAGCAAGACATAATGTACGAAGACCATCTTTAGCAAAACTTTCTAAATGATCTGTTGTTAATGGAACATTAAGATCATCTGATGCAAGACGTTCCATAATAACACTATCCTAAAAGAAAATAATTTTTTTAAATTTTTATAATGAAATATTCAAAAAAACTTACAGCGCCTTTACAATATAATTTAATTTCTTTCTTTGGTGTTCGAACAATAACACTCATACGTTTACGATCACTTCAAAGAACGAGATTATTTAATAAAGTTTATTCAATATTTTACCTGCTGAATTCTAATACATTTAAAATTTCATATGTTTCGTCTTCACCTCGCTAGAAAAATCAAAGAATAAATTTGTAAAAAGAAAAAGAGTTGAAATTAAGTTTATTTACAAAGTTAATAGCCACACTGGCAGGTGTACGACGAAAAAACACGACACCCATTTCTTTTATCGCTGTTACTAATGCATATTCATCTAAAATATAAAAAAGTTAACTCAAAACTTTTCTCTTTATTGTTTTGAGTTTAATTTTACCTGGAGACGATGCTTGATAAACAATATCATTTAACGAATCAGTATGCATTTTATTTTCTGGTACTACTGTATGACATGTTGAAAGAAGAGTAAGAAATTCTCGAATTTGATCACCAGTACTCTAGAAATAAATTAAAATATACCATAAAACAGAATGAGTGCTAACGTCAAGAAAGAACAGTAAGTTTAGTATTATTTTGTAACTGCATAAAATCTATTCGATATTCAAATGATAAATTCATCTATTCTCTACCAACAAAAGCTTTAATCTCGATGGTTACGGCAAGAGATGTGCAGAACGAATCGTCTTTTGATGTTAGTCCAACTTTCGATCAAGAGAAAATCTTCGAACTCATCCATAAAGGTTGTTCAAGTAAAAACCCGCACTTTTTAACCATTCTCTTCGCCTTTTGGACATCTAGTATAAAACAACGGCTTTCTCGAGAGAGAGCTTGCTTGTTCATATACATCGCTTCGTTTTTTTATAAATAACAGTCCATTAAATAAATAAGTGAATATAAAGAGACGTATCACACATTTCATGAAAAACCAACAAAAATGTAACCTATTGCAAAGTTTTTATTTGCCAAATTCATTGAAATTTGATGAGCAGAAAATAATAAAAACAAAAAAATGAAATTCAACATCAGTGCCATTCAAAACTTCAACAACGTTCATATTACTGCTTAAGAAAATAACTAGCTATTCATGTGTCAACATTTTCAATTATTTCAACACCATATTCATATTCAACTGATTCATTCAATTCATTTTCTATGTAAAAATGTTCTTCAAAATCAGCCAAACAGAAGTTTCAAAACTTCACAGAAAGTTGTGTGAAGAAAAACGAAAATATTCGTAACAAGTGCCTCGACGTCCTCTATGAATGATCCTTAAGATAATTTGCTTAAAACCATAAAATACTTAACTATAATCCTTAGTTTCAGGTGAGAAAAATTTGTTCCCATAGTCTCAGCAAAGCTTCAAATTTCGGTTCTACATATTGCTTATTACGATTTATACGTAAGAACCTATCCAAGTCAAGCATATCAGAAAAATTTTATTTGGTTTCAAAAATTTCTTGAATTTCCAAATTTTGATTGTACAAACAGTTGCAGAATATTTTAAGATCATATCATACTAAGGCAAAGAATTCAATCAATTATTAAATCCTCACGCTTTAACTATGAATTATTTAAGCTTAAACTTACATGTTGTTCTAAATTTTTCAATAATTCATAGCTATTAAATTCCACAACATTTCCAGATCTATAAAAAGAAAAACTTCTGTATAACATTATAACCACCGAAATCATATTCTCTTACCCATACATAATACCACCGATAGTACATTGTTTAAAAACCATAACATTTTTTGTTAATGTACCAGTTTTATCCGAAAAAATATATTTTACTTGTCCAAGTTCTTCATTTAAATTTGACGTTCTTGCACTTGCTGGTGTATCAGTTTCTCGATCGTACATATCGATATCCTACATGATCAACAATAAAAATGTATATGAAAGAAAAACAAAGAAATTTCTATTTATTTTGATTATACCCAATTAATGAAATATGCTTGTATAAATTTAACAAGATCAACTGTTATTTGTAATGAGATAGGAATTAAATTATTAAATAAAATAAAGAATGTTAAGAATGTATAACCAAAATTATTTGGTACTGTTCCTAAAACAAGCTCATGACAGATGATAAAAACTATGTATTTCAATTATTTACTAGCTGTTTTATCGTCACTAAGTTGTGTTAATCCAAGATACCAATGTGCTATTTTATTTCGATAATTCCAAATTTCTCCAGCTATTGTACTGAATGAGCATAAGATAATCAAAAGTACAAGTAAAAATAATATCTATAAATCAAAAATTCAATAAAAAAAAGATGTATTTTTTCGTTTGAAAATATTTACTTGACTATTAGTCACTTGTTCAACATTAGTTCGTTTAAAAGGTACAGAAGATGAATTCTAAATATTCAAATCATTGAAAACAAATTTTTTTTTGTTTCTATATGAAACTAACCATCATTAATTTTGTGTCATGTCCACTATAAATAACAAGTCCATAAATCCATGCTGTATTTTTTAATTGTGAACCACGTAAAAGTATTTGATCAGCTCCTAATGGAATTGGAAAAGCAACATTATTAAGTTTTAATGTTCCAGCAAATTCATATAAATTTCGATTAGGTAATTCACATTCAATAACACCATGTAAATCTCTTAATTGTGCACTTGATATCATATGAGCTGTTTGTGGTAAACCCTAAATAGAAAGTTTTCTTTTTAAATTTTCCGAAGACAAAAAACACCAAGTCAAACCTGTCGAACTTTGAGATTTGTTTCGCCATCGAGATTAGACGTTTGAATATAACATATTGAATGTGGTTCACTAGATAATATGAACAAAAATTAATTTCTTAAAATGACAGTGCATTGATACAAACCCAGATGAAAGTAAAACAAGATCTGCCGGAAAAAATTCTTTATCAATAACTTTCACAATATCGCCAACTTTAACTTTTTGCCAAGTTGTATATAACCAATTTCCATGCCGATAAACTATATGACATTATTTATTAAATTCTAAAAGTTAAACTATTTTTTATTTTACTTAAGACTCTTCTTTTATTCACTAAACCATCTTGTATATGTCGTTTCTACATGAAAATAAATATTTTATCGAAAAAACTAATGTAGATCTATATATATATATGTAAATAACTAACCACATCCTCAATAATTTCTTTAACAGCTGCACAACAAAGAATAATTGATAATGGAACCGCTGTTGTATATCTTCCAGTAGGTGAAACACCAGGAATTTGCTAAAATTGAATTTAATGAAATAAAATATGATGTAAAATATGTTTATATTTACCTGAAGTACAGCAATACAAAGAAAAAAAATATTTGAATATTTACGAAATTGTTCAAAAAGAAATTTCGGTATAAAAGATACAATTGAATATTTGCTTGTACTAATATGATTTGTAATAAATTTAGTTGGCTGTGGTCCACGATTTATTGTTATTATACGTTTTGTATCATCACTAATATCAGTTATAATTGTTGTTGTAGAATTTTGACTATTACTTCTTTTATTTGCTACAAAATCTCCAATTTGACGAAAAAAATGTATAATTGACGAAGTTTGTCCCATTGCGAAGAAAAAGGCGCAGGTATTAAGCACCAATCGACGCAAAGTTAATACACAACGACGACGAGATGGAATTTTTATTCCACTAGTAAAAATTCATAAAGAAAACCTGAAGAAATCATACAATAAAAATAAAATAAAATCTCAATTAAAACAATACTGATTAAGCTTCTCTTTGGTTTTTATTGAGATGATTTTTAATGTGTATAATCTACTGATTGATGCAATGAATATGTTGATACTTTAGTGGTTATTTTTAGGTTCATTGTATGAAGACCTTGTCATAATTGATACATAAATTACGAATAATATATTTTCAGAATCTGTGTACTATGAATAATAATTTCCGTTAAATATTATTCTAGACATTATTTTAAAACATGAATAGATGACGCTATGTCATATTTATTTCCATGATAGAGGATTGACATAGAAACTGCACAGAAAATTTGAATCGTCTATAATTATCCATTGTCGTACGATGTTGCAAGACATTGCTGTTAAACTTAGACAGATCGAACTTACTTGACCAAATACTTTGGAATTCAGTTTGTAGAATCCCATACACTTAGTATATTGCATTTTATGTATGCTAATTGTGAAAAAAGAAGTCTAAGATACTTTCCAAATCTTTCTTTATGGAAATATTTTCAAATACAATATTGTAAACGAATAGTAGAAAAATCATTTCTTTTGGAGAGTATGTTAAGCTATACCGAGATTAGTGTCACAACTATCAACGTCAATTTTTATTAGAAAAGCAAGATGATTCCTTTTAAAATGCAAAGCAACATAATGTATTCATTTCTTTTTTATTCAAATTTTATTTCAAAACGACACAGATTCAACGAAATGTTGTCTAGTAAAACATAATAAACTGATTAGAAATTGAATTTGATGAAAAAATATCTCGAAAATGTGTTTATAAGATGTGCAACATTCGATTACTTCTGAAACACAATAGTTTATTTTGCAGATTTAATCCTACAAAAAATTTTACTCATTGCTCTACTCATCATTATGTGTTCAGATAGTTTCAAAGATCCTTAATAGTCTCTCATTTCCGAAAATCTTCGAGAATCAAAATTGCTTTTATGAATTTGTGTACTACATCATTCATGCAACATGTTCATATCGTTATTTCAAAAATCATCTTTTTTTGCCGAAAATTGAGTTTTCTGAGGTCACAGATTCTCCAGATTAACTTATCTATAAGTTTTTATTCGGTTTGGTTCAGTTAGATTTTTTCAGTTTTGTTCAAAAAGAAACGCAACCCGATGCAATCTTCGATGTTTATTATAAGAATCAGCAATTCAAAATCTTATCACAAATTTAAAGAAATTATTTTCTAAATATAAACTAGTGTTATCATTGTAAATAAAATTGATTTTTGAGAATGTTGTTTTTTTTTGAACGCCATTGAAGTTTAATCATAGTTGGTCACGAAGTTTTAATGAAAGTTTATCAAATTTAGAACTTTTCTTTTCTTTGAGAGATGATAATACTTTCAGTTTATTCCTAATTGACAAGAGAAGGTCTCCAAGGGTGAGTCTCACTTTTGAATGGAAGATATACCAGTTTCTAGAGCTAGACGAGCTGATTCTCGTAGGTGTCTATTATTATGTTATTTTAAACTACAAGGAGAACAGTATTTTTTTTTATGAAACTCAATTCCATCATCGCTATGAAGATTAATTATAAAATTATCATACTTAGATGCACTTTAGCGGTCCTGAAAGATATCTTTGCTATGTATCCAGAAGTTGAAGCTTTACTTGTCTTAATAATAAAATAATAATAGACTGTCACATGTGGCATTGTCTATGTTTTAACATGATCATTTTAACTTTAAGTATCTTTCAAGTCTCCAATTTTGAACAACTGTCTCGAAATTTATTCAACTTGAAGAAATCCACAAGTAAAATCGATTCCTCTCTCCTTATTTGAAGTTCTATTGAGAAAAACGGAATACATCATGAGAATCAGCATGACAAGCTCTAGAAACTTGTATATCTTCCATTCAAAACTGAGAATCACACTTGGAAACATTTCCCCGTAAGTGTAAGTCGAAGTGACCATATTTTCTATCAATCTTAATGAAAAGAATCTTGTCTGAAGAATATCATGCAAATAATTTATGTCTACTAATGATGTTATTTTATCATTTTTTTATGTAAACAAAGATAAAGAAATAAAATTTTAATTGATGTCTATTAATGTCATTAAATGATAAACTATTTAAAATCAATCATACATGACATTGATTATAAGCGACTTCAAATAAGAATGAAAACTGACAGTCAATTTTTAAAATAGCATGTGTGATAAGGCACTAGGAACGAACATTATCTAACGCATATGATAACCTTTTTAGAGGACAACGTACTATCGACAGTAATGGCAGCTTAACAGAGCGAATGACTGATTCTTCACAAATAATAGAACAAATATTTTAATCGTCATGAATCGATTCGATTTACCTGATAATTTACCTGTACCGATTGATGATGGTGAATGTGCACATTTAAAAGTTGGTATGAAATTTCCTGTTGATATATTGATTCGTTTACCTACAACTAGTCAACATCCTGTAGACATTGTTAGTCAACCACGTACTATAATATATTTTTATCCTCGAACTGGTAAACCAAACCAAAAACTTCCCGATGGTTGGAATGACATTCCTGGTGCTCGAGGGTGTACACCAGAATCATGTGGCTTTCGTGATCATTATCAAGAATTACAATCATTAGGTGCCAATGTTTATGGATGTAGTACACAAACAACTGAATATCAACAAGAAGTTGTCGAACGATTGAATTTACCATTTGATTTATTAAGTGATTCAAAATTGGAATTATTAAATCATTTGCATTTACCTTATTTTACCTTATCAGAATTAGATAATATTCCATTAATTAAACGTTTGACAATAATAATTAAAAATGATACTATTGAACATGTTTTCTATCCGATATTTCCTCCTGATAAACATTCACAAGAAGTTATCGACTGGCTAAAACAAAATCCAATAAAATAATGTGTTTGGGATATTTTATAGACTTTAGTTGTCTTTTTTCTTAATATTTTCTTAGTTGTTTATTGATGGATGGTATTTTCGTTCTTTGTTATTATTAAGTGAGGAGGATTTCTTGTCAAGAATTGCAATATGAATTTGAGTTGCTGTCGAACTATATTTTTTGGTTCGGAATAAGCTTCAAAAAGAAAAACAATAAATGTTTTTTCTGTAAGAAATTACTTAAATAGTATTCAGATATAGAAATTTTTTGTTTTACTTTGTATCAATAATGAAATCATGAATGTTATTTTGACAAATTTTACACAAAAAGAACAGAATTCATGTAACATCGATTATACGACAAGGTTTGAGCCGTTCAAAAGAAAGTTTTTCATATAATATATCTAATGAATCTTCTTTTTCAAAGTTTTAACGACTGTTTGATATGTTGACAAAAACTCTTTATGCATTGATAAAAGTTTTTCTTTTTTGCATCTTGAATCTGTTATTATTCAATTGAAGATTTATACTTTTCGTATTTGAGTTATGTAATAAAGCAATAATTAGTAGAAAGCATAACAAGGAGTACGACAATATTGTCATGATCAAAATTTATATTTCAAGATAAAATAATCTGTTCGACCTATTTCTTTTTTAAAATTTTGTAGTGAAAAAAGTAACAAGATTCGAATTTTAGTTAATCCAAAATGTCTTCGTTGAAATTCGATGATGTTCCTTGTGACGACAATCGTAAATGATACATACAGTATTATAGGAATTTCTTCCCTAACTGAGCTTCTTATTTAAGTTAATAAAGTAACCTGATGTCCAACATAAATGCATCCTGTTATCTTACTGTGTTTATCAATACCGATCAAAAATTCACAAAACAAATAAAACTGTTTTTTCATAAAAATTTTGTTGGAAAAACTAAAATACAGATGTCATTAATAAAAAGCTTTTAGCACAACTCCTCCGAGATTACTATATGAAACACGATGGAGCTGCTGCTATCGTAAAAAAGAGGATTAATCACTATATTTTGGTTTGTGAATTCCTACTTACTGTTAAAGTAGCATGTTGAATGATGAAAGATATTGATTGCAATATACCGCAGTGAGCGCAAGAGAAAAGTAAAGAATAGATCATCATCTCAAGTCAAAGTCAGTTTTCCAGATAATCTAAAGGACACCACAGCGTTTTGTTGTAAACTCACGTAAAATTTCGATATCTCAAGAAGGAAAGGCTCGATAAACCGAGCTATTATAGACTTTCTTATTATTCACTAGTACCCGCCAATTGAACTTCATCTCGACCAAAAAGCGATTTGACACCTGGAAAGGTTTCCTCGTTAGCTACTAACACAAGATCAAAACACGATCTATATTGTAAGTATGATAGTTGAATAGTTACTATCATGACACGTATCATTATACATCCGAAGAGCGCACAAGGTTGATCACTATTTAAAAAGCAATCCTTAAAACAAAGACTCTGGATAGATATTATAAAAAGAGACTCGACCATGAGATATATAATCATCTTATAAGCGAGTCTATTCAAGTGACAATCTCTGTTTGAGCTTATAGGAAGGACTCCTAAAGTAAAACAAATCCTGAAAAAGTTCGTGCCATTAGGCGTTGCTACTCAACTTATCGTCACTCTAATAAACTGTCAGCTTTTTGCAGGATATCACAAAAAAATCGCAACAAGAGTTTTCAGTCTAAAATTCTTTCCAAAAATAGCTGTCATAGCCCTCATGATATCCTATAAGTTGCAGCTCAAACAAATATTTCCTTTCTGGAATAAAGCGTTTGTAAAAAAAACTTCATGAACAGCCCAGTTTGTAGGTACACGACAACTTAAGAAGAAATTATCCGTTTGAGCTGAAACTTTCATAATAACATAAAAACTCTGATAACTATATTTAAAGAGAGTTGCAGAATCAAACTTCTTGTTGCCATTGTTCTCGTGTTATTCTGAAATAATCTGGAAGTTCAGTAAAATGATCACAAATCGAGAAGAATGGTCTATTGGCACGACCTCTTTCAGGATTTGATTCACATTAGGAGTCCTTCCTATGAGCAAGCTATGAAGTCAAACAGAGATTATCAGTTGAATAGGTTTCCTAGTTAGGCTGAACTAATTCATAGTTAAGATAAGCATAAAATTTTCAATAATAATATATAAATTAATTTCAAGTTGTTCACTATAATTTTTATGTGTTCATAAGCCAGATTTCATATAGTGCAAGTACATGGATGCTTATCAATGTATATAAAAATGAATAAAAGTTTATTATCATATGAGATTTTCCACATAAAAGATCCATCATGATACCTTTTAAAAGCAATAGCAGAAAACAAAAAATAAGGGAATGTACAAATGATGACAACATTATTAAAATTATCACAATTATAATCACTTGCTCGAGATTCAGCAAAACAAAAAAAAAAGACAAAAAGAAAATTGAGATTGGAATAAATCGTTTCTCTTGAATGTTTTCATGTATAATTAATCCATGGTTGTTGAGCAGGTGTAATATAAATTCTCGTTTTACCATGACGACATTGAACAACACCACGATATGCTGTTCGTGGTACATTACTCTAGAATAAAAATATATCATGTAAGAATCTATTCATAATAATAAAAAAAATTAAATGAACTTGGCGCAATCGAAATTTCGTTATTTTTATTTTTTGTGTTGTTCATCCTCGTCTTATGTCGTTATCGTCTCGATTAAACAATATTTCGTCTTCGTCAAAACAGTCGATTATTTCATTAAGTAATATTGATACAACATCATCTCATAACAATAATCAATTCGTTTCTTATAATAATAATAAAATTTTCTATGATGAAAAACAACCTATTAATACAGTTTCATCCGATATCAAATTTAATCAAACTATTGATCAAGCTGTTGAATATTTCGAACAAATTCTTACACAATGTGTTACACCATCAACTACATCACTGAACAAAGATAATAATCAACAAGATCGTAAAAATGATATAAAATTAAAAATTGAAACTAAAAAACGTGATTGTGAAGAATTTTTAAATTCATTAAATAAAAAACCAAATTTTAAAATAAAACAACGTAATCAAAAAATTGATTGTCGTAAATGGTGTGAAGAACAAAATCAACGAATGACAAAATATTATAATTCAATTGATGATAATAATAGAACATATGATTCAAAAACTCGAAATATTTCTGGATCAATATTCTATTGTCGTAAAGCTCTTTTACAAAAATCTGATGGTATTACTTATATTTGTATTCGAAAACGATTTAATTAAAAAATTTATTTAATTTTACCTTAAGATCATTCATGATTTCCAGAGTATTTGCTATAGCAACGAATTCCTTTTGATTACTATAACGTAATTGTGCACATTTAGTATCATTATTCATTTGATTTAAATCAGATAATGTTATCACAGGACAAGTATCAATACGAGCTTGAAACTTTTTATCATATCGATCCTAGGAAAAGAAATTTTACCTTTTATCTTTAGTTTAACAGTAAAAATATAATTATTCAATTTACTTTGACAAGATAGCTAATATCAATAGTTTTCCAATCAATAGGATCAGTATTTTTGTTTATTTTCTTCAAGTAATGATCATAAAATTGACCTCTAGATATCGATAGAATGAAAAATGAAACTAATTTAACCAATATACATACCCACTAACACCTTTTTTACCTTCCGATGATATACCTGTACGTGAAACTTCTGGTCGAATACATGCTCGATCACGACGTTGTTCCGGTTTTCTCATCCAGTCATCCCAAAAACTATTCAGTATAGGAAAAAAAATTAATTTTTTTTATCTCTTATTAAAGGAGAAACATGCATAAGAGATCTCTTTGACATACTACTATTTTTTCTTGAGTAAATACATTGAATCGTATACTAATAGAAAGGTTATGTTAAGACTAACATTTTGAAACTAGCTTCATGAAGTTTTTGTCAAATGTTGAAACTTAAAAGTTATCAATAAAGTAACGTAGTTTCGTTTATGCTTTAAATAATCTATGCTATAACGATGAATTCCATTTGAAAAGAAACAGACAAGACAAAATACTACTTCAAGTATGAGTTTTATAGTTCTTTCAGGATGCTTCAATCTCATAAAGGTAGTCTCATAAGTTCTAGACATCAACAAAAATTAGTTTGTATGCATAAAAACCATGATCGCTATCTAACTATATCTATATGAACTTCATGTACCGAGGAAGATATTTTACAATGACATATTATCTAATGATATTATTTATTTTCAGAGTAGTTGTATTGAACAAATATTTTAAATTTGAAAAATTGAAGTGACCAAAACTGTGGTATTGCTCATTTGATAGCTCTTTTAAAAAGCTACAAAATACTATATTTTCTAAAGTCAAACAAATCTAGGCACTTAACAAGTTTCTTAGGATACTCTTCTTCAGACGTAGTGTCTTTCTAATCAATATTTAGAAGATTCCAATAAAAAAAAATTCAATTTGAATCAAAACTAATAGAATATGTGGGTTCGACATTAAAAAAAACTGAGTTGATTTACATGTAATTTAAAGAATTTTTGAAGTTTTTTCTTTTATTTGTCTTTAAATCACATAAAGACCAACTCCGTTTTTATGCTGACACCGAATATCATACTAGTTTTGACGCAAAACTGGACTTGTTCTGATCGAAAGTTTCTATACATGGATACGTAAGGCATAAAAATACGCCTCAAGAAAAGTATGTTGGGGAATTTTTTTAGGTGACCAGATTTTTTCGATTTTGGAAAATATAGGACTGTTTAGCTCATCAAAAGGCCTATCAAATGAGTAATACCAGAATTTCAGTTATTTCAATTTTTAAATTAAAATATTTGTAGTAAGATAAGAGTCGATCATAAATATAGGAAATATACTAATAGTATCCACCATAAAATGTATAATTTCAATAGTATTGTGTCTTGACTGCTTATTCTTAAATTGAATCCAACATGATACGAAGAATTATTAGAATAATAACCAAAAATGCGCTACTTTTTTTTGAGAACTTTTAGTTTTCAAAGTCCGACCAAAACCTCATCAAATTAGTAGCACAATGTTAATCTCGTCGATATATCATTCAATGAATTTGTTCAAGATAAATACTAATGAACCGATTAGATCTCTGAAATGTTTCAGTTTTATCAACTAACGCTTTTGGCCATTTATCTTTTATTTCATTCCATACTGTCTTTGTTAACAACCAACCAAGACCAGGAAAAAAATCACTACGATGAAGAAGATCTTTTAGGGAAAATAACAAAAAAAACATCATTGTGTTAGATGAAAAAAATTCTTTTCTTACTTGCTTGACGATCAATTTTTTTATCAATACCATTATCATTCCATGCTGATATACACCAAACAGTTTTATCATATTTCAATAATGGATAAAGTGCTTGAAAATAATCGAGAAAATCAGGTGAAACTTCTAAATCATCTGTAGAAGAAGAAAAAACCAAGCGATCAAGTGTTGTTTTCAAATTAAATTTTTTAAACCTTCAGTAATAATTATAGCTTCATAATTAAGTACATTCAGAACATGATTAAGTGAATAACCATAGTGACGTGCTATCCTATAATATCCAGATAATTGATTCTCGTTTGCAGGAACCTCAAGAGGACCAAGATCTGGTAACTAAATGGAAATTAATCATAATTCTTCTTTGGAGTTTTTCTTTCGTATAACAAAAAAAATTCATACTTCAATAATTGTTTTAATTTTATCACCGAAACTTTTGGCAACTTGAATTGTTGCACTGTCTTGACAATCTAAACTAATAATTATTGGATTTAATTCAGTATTTTTTCGAATTCTAAATAAATAAAAATTGATTATTGTCTTGAAAAATTTCTTCTCTTTGTATTACATACTTAAGCAGAGCTTCAATGTGAATTTGAAGAGCACGTGGCCGATTACAAGCAAAAACAACAATTGGCAATAAAACATCGATTTTCTACGTTCAGAACAGGAAAGAAAACGAAAATTCGTTCATCATAGAAAAACATACATAAAAGAAAATACCGATAATAGAGATACAGTTACTGGTGGAATAATACTTGATTGTATGTTTCGAGTAGTTCGTGTATTGATTGGTAATTCCTAAAGAAAATCTATCCAGACGAAATCAATTAAAATAAAATTTAACAACAAACTGGTTCATTTTTATTTGATGATGTATGAAAACCTTTAATACTTAATAGTAATATGATGTTGATAAGAAAGAAAATTCCTGTAGTAATAATAATTTTTCTAATAACTTTCGATCGCATATTTGCATATCTTCCATTATTGTTGATATCTCATCATCTACAATAATTAGTTTTTTTTTTGTATTCTATTCAAACAAAACCTTGACTCTTTTTATTTCATTATTTATTAATTCTTTCTTTTTTTCGATACTCCAATGTCAAAGAAAAAGAACACAAAATTCATTTCAGTGAAATTCGATCGAAAAAGAATGTTGAAGTATAAAAGTAAAACTTTGCACTCACCTAATACAGACGTAGCCATAAAAACATTATAGATCCCAACAGACACAAGCATAGAAGCTCATAGATCGTGATAGATGCCGTAGTAATACTCATAGCCCTCACATGTCACAGTAGTTTTTGATATACGATCAAAGACCGTATACCACAAGCATCTCATAGTAATACACGAACGATTTTCTTATTATATTTTTGAAGCATTAAGTCAAAGTAGAGTGAAAAAATTCGTCTCAAAATAGATAGAATAAAAAAAAAATTCTTCCGATGATTAACACGAGTAATCATATTGTATGTTACATTTTAACTCTGCATGCTTTGAAAATTTTTTAATAGTAGAAAAATAAAAAAAAAAGAATTCAATCTCAAGGCAAACAATGCGATGTTGTTGCTGATCTTTTTATTAACCAATCAAAACAAGAAAAAACAAAACAAGAACACAATTAAACATTAACACGAACTTTTTTTTTACTTCTTCCACCACTTTTTATTTTTCGTTCTTCACTAGCATCAATTAATGTTGGTACATCATTATCATCATTTTCATTTTCTTTTGAGGCTTGTTTAACAGCAGCTAAAAGACGTTTTCGTTTTTCAGCTTTCGGTGCTGGTTTACTAGCATAATTTTGTTCAATATGTTTTGGTTTTTCATTTTTCTTGGCAAGTTTAGTGTCAGCAACACGTTTAACAAATGCAGTATCAACTAAAGGTTTATTATCAGTATTAAAAACTGGTAAATCTTCATCTTTATTAATTTTCTTTTCTTTTTTTGATTTAGTTTTTGTTGAACGTAGTTGTTGTTGTTGTTGTATACCTTTAATCCATGTTTTTTGTAAACGTTTTATTGGTTTTTTCTTGTTAACATTATTGCTTAATTTAGTTCTTTTTGTTAAATGTATATTTCCACTTGGTTCTACAATAACATTAAGATTTTTTTCCAATGTTGATAATTCACCTATTTCTGTTAATTCATTATGATTATTTAATGGAAGATTTAATTTTTTAACATCATTTTTATTATGTGTACTATAATAAATTGGTAATGATTGTAAATTATTTCCATATAAATAAGCGTGGTCAATATTGAACCAACTACCAGGTAATTCTTTATCAATAGTTTGACAGATTGTTTTAAGATTTTCAATACCATGCTCAATAGATTGTTTAACAGTTGTAAATTGTATAGAAAAAAGTGGTCCCGTACCAGCCATACGACCATATGTTGATGAACACAATGATAATAAACGTTGTTTAAAATCTTTATTAAAAACATTGATACCTAATGGCATTTTTCCATGATACCGAAAATGTTTACCAAGTAATTGACCACGCATTAATGATGTCATTATACGTCGATCAGCAAGAAAAAGATCATAACGTGAACATAATTTTCGTTTAGCTTCATATGGAACTAATTCCTAAAATAAAACACACCATTTGTCTATTTATTTTGTCAGAATGGTGTCGAATGTGATGATCTATCTTGAATCAGGATACGATACATCAGTTCTACATGTATTGAGAGACAATGTTCAATAGTTTTCATTGTGGCATTTGTCATACTTAAAAATGATTCGTTTTCTTATATCTCGATTATTTCTTGACTATATGATATTTTTGTGTGTTCAACTCTATATATACTACAGAACAAGCATCATTGTAAAACTTTGTAAAAATCACACACTATCGAACCCTATATGTTTCACACATAACATCTTTCAGAAAAACAGAAGCTCATTGTAAACTTGCAAGATGATTCCTATAAGATTGCTTATTTTCCTATATGCAAGACTCAACCAATCAATTAATAATGTTTATGTATTGATAATTAGTATAGCCTCCCAGATGAATTGATACTAATAACTTCTTTATAAATGGAAAAAAAAATATTTAACTTCGAAACTACTGGAGAGATGTAAGTATATAGGGTTAGGAAAATATGGTCTCTTATTTTTATTTATTGTTCATTTCAACAACAAAATTTTTCCATGTTCTAGTACTTTCTCCAGGGATCTGTAAGTCAACGAAAAACTTTTTTTCGTCGTTGATTCAAAGAGTTATTTATATGAGTTCATCAAGAATACGATACTTATGCAATTTTTAAGAAAGTTTCACGTCGAACAAAACTACATCTATATGATATCCTGGTCCAAGATAGGTCATCAAATTCAGCAAGATTCTCTTCATTTGTTTTACTTGATTAAGTTGTTTAAGTGTCATGATTTCAACATTGAATGGCAGTTTAAATTGATCAATCATGGATTTATAACGACGTATTGTTGATTCATATTCTCGACCATTAATATCATCATCACGTACAAAAAGACATACATCACGTGTATCTTGTTGAATAAATGGATGAGGTAATTGAGATGAAAGACGAAGATAAGTACATCGAGGTATTTTGTGTACGTGAAGATAAAGACTTATTGGTGTTGATTCATCTAATAATTGTTTATGACCTTGTTGAGCATTATTTATAATTTTTTTAAGAGCTATTAATGCTTTTCGACATACATCAAAATCAAATGGACATTCAGATGAATTTTTTTCTTTAGTTGAACTCTCTGTTTTTGTTTCAGTGGATTTTGTTTTCATCTTAAAATATACCTAAATAAATATTATATAAATATATAGATGTAAAAATGTTTGCACCATTTATATAAAAATAATTCGAATTCGAATGAATGAATCAAATGAAGAAAAGAATTCAAAAGGTTGATACATATCACCAATGTAAAGAAATCTTCGTTGGCCTTCACGTATAGAAACAATATGGATTGATTAAAAGCGACATCTAGTTTTCACACCGATATTTTAGATTTCTTAGAAGAAAAGTTACCACCTCCTCAAGTCAAACAAATGGAAACAATGCGGAAAGCTTTTTTTTTGTGAATTCTTCGCATTTCTATGGGTTTAAATAACATATTACTTCTTCTCATGATACTTCTTTATTCTAGAAATCCTGAAACATAACAAACAATATATAGAGAAAACGAATATTTTATTAATCACATCATTTTTTTTAAATATAGTTACATTTACTTCAATGTATTTGTATTTCCATAGCTATTGAATCTACTGACATTCAGTTACAAAAACCATTAAACAAAAGTAAAATTTCCGAAAAAAGAAACACTTTCAACATTAGCGTTGTTTGTTGAAATAAAGCATCATATCAGTGATAATAGATTGTAGACGACAGCTATCACAACTAACTTGATATTAACGGATTTCATTATCTCATATTTTTCAATAAGTAAATAAACAAAAGTTTCATATAAATCAGCGGAAGAGATAACAATCCTGTTAAGAGTATAGATTTATTCAGTACGAAATAACATTTACATAGAACACTAGAAAAGGTTTTTCGTCGGATTCACTTAAAAGTTGTAATTTTACTGTAGGGTTTTCTACAGTAATGTTTAGATATATGCAGGATTATGCGCAAAGTTTCAGACTTTTAGGTCTTAAGCATCGGTATAATTCTTCATTTCTTTCAAATTAGTAATATACTATTTACGATGTGAGTTTCGAATTGTTATAGAAACGATTTCGAATAATGATTTTATATGACTGGAAAATTTGCTTGACATATAATGAAAGCCATGTTCGTTTAGTGCAGGCAATACGAAGGTGGAGACCAAGCACCTTCAGATTGTACAGTTCTCAATTGATTTCATCTATTTCAACACGGCAATTATAGTGTTGAAGATAGTACCCGTTCAGATCGTCCTCCAACTGCTGTCAACAAAGAAACGATTGACTCAATATACAAACAAATAGATGACATGTTGCGCATTAGGTCACTATCGGTTAATTGAATAATTTATGATCATTTGAAGTTGCGCAAAGGTAGTGTACGATCGATATCACTCCCTTCATATATTCGACATTCATACCGATGATGAATTATGGTGCTGTCATTATGATCCAGAAAAGAGTAGTCAAAAGTTTGAGTCTCAAAAAGCTGTTCGCACTTAACCAAAGTACATCAAAACAAAAGTACCAGCAAATGAATGGCAGCTATTTTCTTTATGAAGTCTGTCTCAAACAAGTATATACCATTACAACCTGGTAACAAAACAAATGCCAGTTAGTACGTCAACAGTTGCCTACTAGAAGTCTTCAAAATTGTACCAGAAGGAAGACAAGAGACGAATCTTTCAGACCTCATTTTCTATGATGACGATAGCAGGTCGTATATAGTCTAGATTATTAACGAGTTTTTGACCGAAAAATCATGTAGAATCATACTCAAATGCAGCTTTTTTTCCAGATCTAGGTTCGTGCGACTGCTTGTTGTTCCCAAAAATAAAAAAGCAATTACATGAGATTCAGTTCGACGATGACCAAAGCACAATGCTAAATGCATTAGAACAAGCCATTGACAGTCTTATAAAAGGCAATTTCAAAAACTGCTTCTTTGATCCGTTTATTCAAATACAGAAATAATGCATTGATGCTAATAGACAGTACTTTGAATATTTGTCTAAAGGTCTGGAAAAAACACCTTTCTAGTGTTCCATCTATTATTCTTAAGTTGTCTTCTAGTCTTTTTCAGTTAATCGAGTATTGTCTTATGACTCTTTAAATATCTTTTAATCAGTTAAATAAAAAACTTTTGTGAGTGATTGTCAAGAATGAAGGTGATCTGTTATCACAATAACTTAAATTTTCATTTAACATTGGAACATCTTCACAACTGACGTAACAATATTTGACATAATATGTTGTCATTTGGGTAAGGTTGTATGAGACTAACAGCTTTCTATAGTTTGAATCGATAAACTTCGAAGATCAAAATTTAATGTTTTTATTTATTAGAAATTCAATTCTCTTCCTGTGCTAACGAATTAACGTCTGAAATTCTTAATACATTATCTTTATTTGTGATGGTTAACTTAAATGTTATCATTGTAATTATTTTCTATGAATCTCCTGATGTTTTTATAGGAGAACACATGAAGAAAAAAAGACTCATACAATAAAATACTATCTCTTCCCAAGATGAAGAGAATACGAAATCTATATATGCTCGGAAATGACTATATTTTGGTATATTATATAGCTTGGTTTTACGATCGTTTTTCTCCGTATCGCATATAGAGAAACATGACCGTTTACAGCAAGATACTACGTAAAACGGAAGTCCTATATGGACTCTGTAAATGATCGTATTTCTTTATATGTGATATGGAGAAATACGATCGTAACACTGAGCGGTGTAATATATTAATATATGACCAGTTACAGCACATTGACGAGCTTGCTGTTTCGACCTGGATCTATTCCGAGATCATATGAAAAGTGTAACATAGGTTTACACCATCAAATATGTCGAAATATGAATTCCAAAGCCTAGATTCATCTTATACTTTTAATTTAATTGACACTTACTGATAGCAAAAATATAGAATCAAATGATTTCTTACAGTTGCATACAATAAATTTGTATTGAAATAGAAATGACATTCTGAAGTGTTAATCTACAGTTTGTCTTTATGTTTGATAAAATAAGATTCGACTTATTGTTTATTGCAAAAAAAAATAATAAAATTTCATATTCCACTTGAAATTTGAGTAATTATGAAAATGAATATAGTCATCGTAAGAAAAGAACACAATCAAATTTCAATTTTCCTATATTTCAATAATCAAATCGATTAAACAGAAATCGTTACCACCTGCCAATCGATTCACAGTTCAACAATGATTGTTGTTGTTTGACTGATAGTGATAGTCAAATGATCATATTCACTTTCTCTTTTGTCAGTTACATCTCTATCTATTTATCTTGAATTGATTGTTTATAAAATGAGCTTAACAGATATACTAGTTGCAATCTCATGAGAACGATCATCATCATTATTGATTTAAAAAACAAATGAAGAAAGAAATTATTCTCTATTAATTTATACACAAGACAAATGATCTACTTAGTTTAATAATAATAATGATAGAATTTAATTATAGTTAAATAACATATATGTATAATACACATGCTTTCGATCATGCTGTGTAATTGACGAGAATGATCGGATAAATCATTAAAAAATATCGATGTCTACATATATATCTTCATGTATTTGATTACGTCTATATATATTCAACGCTCTGTCTATGTCTGCAATGTTGATGAGGGACAGAGAGCATATACATATACATATATATATACACAAGTGTTGTTGTTGTTGTTATATGTACTATATATAATAAAACCTCGATAATGAAGCAATTATGGTCAGTTCTCTTTTTTTTCTGACTTTTGCTCTTTTTTCTTTCCATCTCATACAGATAATTCGTGTATTAATCGGACAGACACGATAGTTAAGATTTCTTATTCTTTTTTTTTCTTCTCTTAGTTTCTTATATTCCCAATCCGTATCCGATTGGCCTTATCCTTGCCATATATATGTTATCAGAAACACGCACTTGCATACAGGGTGGAGAAGAAAGACGAATGATATCTAGCAGTGTATCATGCAAAGCAAAGCTAATGTCGATCATCACACATATATTCAACAAACGTTTTCCTTTCTTTTTCTCTTTTAGAGAAAGACAGAAGATAATACTGTCAAAGAACAAATTCGATTACTTGATTGCTAGTTGTATACTAGTCAATATTATCACAAGAGAATGGCATTTGACTTATGTGTATAATACCAACAAGGTGCTATTCGATATACTCTTGAATGTTAATCGGTGTCGCCGCTGTTTTCACAATTTCTTGTCAAACATGACACTCATCATCAGTTGTTTTTTTTTTTGTTTGTTTCTATTTCTTTATATCCGTGTCATTATACGACCAATGAATTAACTGTATAGAAAAAAAGAAAAAGAAAAATTGAAGAAGAACAAAAAAAGATTGAAAAAAAAAAAAGACAACAAAAATCGAAAAACGTACAGACATAAACAAAATGACGACAAATAATATATATATATTTATATCAGTTTTATTCCATATAAATAGGTCAAGTAAATTTTCGAGCATTAGCATAAAGTGATGCAGCATAAAGTGGTGATATAAGTGGATAAGGATTTGTTGTTGAACAATTTGTTGATGATGAATTGCCGACTTGTTGTTGTTGTTGTGAATTATAAAATGAAGCAGCACAAGCAACATAAGCTGCAGCTGCAGCTGAATGCATTCCTACAGATGATGAACCAACTGTTGTTGGTATTGTTGGTGAATTAACATCAAGACCAGGATTTTGTTTTTTCCATTTTGTTCGTCGATTTTGAAACCTATTTTAATTACAAGAGATAAAATCTTTTTTTGTTTTGTTTTGTTTTATAATATAGAAAATTCATACCAAATTTTAACTTGTGTTTCTGTTAATGATAATGATAATGCAAGATTAAGTCGTTCGCAAACTGATAAATATCTTGTTTGTTTAAATTTATTTTCTAATGCAACCAATTGTTCATATGTAAATGCTGTTCGTGCTCGACGTGGTTTTGATGGTTTATCCGCTGTTGATGAACTTGTTGATGATGATTTTGATTTGTCACCATCACTTATTGATGCATTTAAATCATCATCATGTATTTTATCACCATTTTCTGATAAACATCCATCTATTAAATAAAAGATTTAAGAAATTAATATATCGAACAACCAAACAAAAAAAAAACAATAGACTTACCAGATACATCACAATCACTTATTGAACCTTGATGTTCATCATCATAATCATCATCATTATCTGAATGTGAGTAGACGGATTTATGATTTGTTGAATCATTCTTTTGTTCAAGAATTATTTTTGTATAATCATTTAATCGATGAGCTTTAGGTTTTTTAATTAAATGATTAAGACGAGTATTATTATTACTGTCAACGGTTGATGAAGGTTTAGCAAGAATATCACAGATGTTAAATGTACGTCGAATAGATGATGATGAAGAATTATTACATGATGATTTAATTGGTGAAATATGTGATGAATTTGTTGATAAAGGTGACGAATTAATATTGCTTGGTGAAAGTATACGATTGGTTAATGAACCAAGTTTAGTTAAAGTTATTTGTGTTGTTGATGGAGATGATGTTGGTGAAGGTGACGATGGCGATAGATTTGTTTTCAATTTGTCGTCATGGCCAATTGAAGGCACAGTCATTTCTAATTTGTCATCACTCATCAGAAAAGATTTCTGATCTAGAAAAGGAGAGATATGTATATATTTTTCTTTTTAAAGAAGATACTATTCTCGTATTGTTTTATTGATTATCAAATGTCTTTACTACAATAAAATATCTAGTACTTTTTTTTATCTTCAACGATCACGCACTCTCGATGATTGCTGTTAATGACTGTGTGTGCATGGATTTTTCTCTCTTTTCCCTCATGTAAATACGATACATACATATATATATATAAAGAGAGTGAATGAGACCGAAACAAGAGAAATAAAGAGATGGAGAGAAAATCTCAACACCCATCAACGAAGAGACTCATCGGAGCGATTATACATCTATACACTAGCAAATTATGATTATGATACCCGTGTGTGTGTGTGTGCAAGCGAGAGTACCAAAAAAACGAACGAACGAGTAAGCGAGAGAGTCCTTTTTTCCCATTCGCCGAAACATATGCACTAATAGCAGCAATTCTCTCGGCAATTTAGCAGACCATTTATATGCGTCTCGAATAGAGAGAAAGAGAAAATAGTACGAAGAAAAAGAAAAGAAAAGAAATTGATTGAGCTCGTAGATGCCATACATATGTGAATGTTAAACTCGCAACGGTGTATATGTCAATAAAAAAAAAAAGCATAAAGAAAGAGAGAAAGAAGAAATGACGAATGCGTTCGATCGTTAAATTAATTGAGTGCCAATGAGAGAAGAATAACAGCAACACTATCCAACCATTGAAAAAACAGACGTTTTTAATTTTTCATTTGTTACAAAGAAAAAACAAAACAAAAAAGTGTATCATTTCTTTTTCATTTCTTGGAAAAAGAAATATATCAATTAACCTTTCACATGAGTATTTGAAAGATTATTATCTCGTTTTATTTACAAATCACTTTCATAATCTTGACAACTTTATTGAAGTTTTTTTAATATTTTCACTACTTATATTTCTATTTTTGAATATTAATAATCTTGTCTTCGTCAACAGTTTTTTTTTTTCTTTTGTTAAATATAAATTATTTAACATAATTATTCTTTAATAAATATGAAAATTAATTTAATTATAAATCATTGCAAAAAAGAGTCTAATTCACATATCAATCTAAGTTCTAAGATGATAATATTCAGGACTGGCTCCAGGCAGCTAACATTAGGGAAGTGTAGCGATTTTTTTTTTTGTAAGAGAATATATGCAAAGTTTCCTTCATTGACAGTTGTGTCACACCCTTCTGTGGGGTCATTCCTAATAACATCCAAGTAAAATCCATGTTTCAATCATATACTTTCTTAGAACATATTGCCGCTTTCTTTTTGTTTTATTACTAATGACAAAATCATTATCAATATTGATTATCATATATTATTTTAAAGAAAGTTATTCTATCTATTGAAGAATATAATGTCTTTGAAAATTGATATGAACTATTTTCAAGAATGTCTATAAATAGTGTGTCCAAAGAACTATTTCGACACATTAACAAGAACAACATAAGTATGCTAAAAAAGGATAAAGATGAAAAGAAATAACGACGAAGAAAAGTAGAGACAACAAATCATTGTCATCATCAAACCAACTAACTAACCAATCGAAGATTTATCTCATCTATCAAAACTACCACTAACATTTGATAACATTGCCAAAGATGACATGTCGAGATAAATATTCTTATTGCATCATGACTTTTTTTTTTGCTTTTCAAGATGAATACGCGTCCACGTGGAAAAAGAATAGGTGATTAGCATGTGAATCAATTGAATCTATAAGCAAGCATACATACGCACATGCAGCTCATCATCGTTAGTCTTCAAAATAGCTTGTTGACTGATTTAATCGATTAATCTCACCAACATTATATATGTATGCATGATGACGCAAATGCTTTTTGTACACACATATATCTAAAACGGAACATTTTCGTTTGTTTAAGTGGAAATGAAAAAACACAGGCACGTGATGTGTATCTTTTTTTTTTTTTTGTTTTCAATTAATATGCTGATTGGGGTAATGAATAATAATCTAGAAATCAATTTTTAAAATAACACTTGACTATGTTATGTGCTCTTTCTTTTATTTTCTTTTGTTCGATTAAACTCGAGTTTGTCTCATATATATATATATATAATTATAAAGAAATTGACAAGCATACAATAGAAACTTGTCGAAAAAAACAAATACTAACACTCAATTATATGAGAAGAATATTTCAAAAACCATTTTCTTATGTTGTTATACGAGTCGATAAAAAAAAATCTCATTACGCATCGTAGAAGTAAAAGAATTCATGTCAATTTTGTACGTCATCTATATTCATATTAAAAATTGACAATCATTTGTTGACATGCTTACGGTTATTAGTTTAGTAGACGAATACATATAAAGAAGAAACAAAGTGAATTGATTTTCACACTATCCGATCAGAGAAATGAAGCCCTGTTTTTTTTTCTTTTACTTATTACTGTACTTAAATACATAAAGCACAAGAAAGATCAAATCTTGTTTGACAACAATTTTAATTTTTAATCGTTTATTAGAATAATGAAAAAGAAAAAAGTAAAAGAACTTTGAGACATTTTTTTTTCTCTGTCTCTCCTTGTTGTCATAAATTTATATGCGGAAATAATTGACTGTCCGTGTTTTCATATTCAAGTGAAGATTATTTTTCTTTTCATAAGGGACTCTTGTCTATCGATAATGACTTTTTTTCCTGTCTATTCCATTCAACGGTAGTTCTATCTTCATCTTCTTGTCTAGTTGTCCTGAGGGAAAATAGGTAGGCGAACTCAAATGTACGCGTGTGCATATCGATGTCAATCTGGCTACCAGTGGTATAATTGATTAATCATTCCGGTTATTAGGCTTCTTCGTCATCTCACTATCCTTATTGATGAAACCTACTTTTGAAATAAGACTCTCCTACACATATATACATACATACATACACACACACAATGATTTTGACTTTGATTGATTGAATAAAAAAGAATGAGTAGCAATTCTAAATCTCATTTACATGGATCATGCCCATGCCGCTTACTGACGTCTTTATATGAAACGATTCTTATCAAGTAAAGTCGGCAGCAGTTAAGGGGGCGCGTGTGCACGATATAGGGAACAGATTTGTGTCAATTGCCCGTCGCGCACATATATACAAAAGCCGCATATATATATATATATATACATTGATTCATTCATTTCGTTTGAACATTTTCAATCGATTATTTCCATCCATATGTAAATATTGACTCTTTCGATTTCTCTGCACTTGCTGATGATGATTCTTCTCTCGTCAATCGTATCATGTTTCTTAATGATCACCAGCAGCACGCGCTTCTTTCATTCAATTAGGACAAACCACAGTATGTGTTCTTTTGTCGTTGATAAGTTTGAAACTTGTCGGAAGAAAGAGAGAGAGAGAGGGAGAGTGAGTGAGTAAGAACGGCACTTGCTCTTATCGCTACATATATATATATATATTCTCACCGCCTGCTCATGATTTGCTACATATGTGCTGTTGTATTTCTCTCATTTTTTTTAATGAGAACAACGAGAACGCGTTGAAGATCAATATTATTCTCCCTCTGTATGTGTCTGCCTCTGATCTCTTGTTCATTGCTAAAATATTCTGTTGATTTGTCGCACATTTGATTGAATTCATACAATATTTAGATGTTGTTATGTTTGAAAAAGAAGAAATAAAAAAAAAAGAAACTTAATTAAAATGTTCTAAATGTATCAAAGTCATTATTTAATAGGAATTAAATTGATATTCAATAACCTTATTTATTCGTTTAGGATAAAAATATAATTACAAAATTCAATCATCTTTTTTTTTTGTCTTTTTGTCCTAATTATCACGCACATAAAAACAGGTGAAAGAGATTTTTTTTTTCTTTCCTTATGGCTATTTATTGTCTTACGATGATGATACATTAATAGTACTAATGATTAATATTTTGTTGTATGTATCAAGAAAATAAATCAACAAAAAAATAGAACAAAACAAAAGACGGTCTTCTTGATGAATATATCTCTTAATTTCCTTCTCTATCATCAAATCCTTTTGTAAATTATTCACACCTTTTAAATTCTCTTATCTTAAAAGAAAAAAAAACTAACAAATGAATAGATCCTTACGTACACAGTTTGATTGGATGCCTTCAAGCTATGGCATGTGATCTAAATTCAATGTGACATTGTCAATCTGTTATCCATTATATCTAATTGGCAAGTGTATGCGTATAGAGAATACATTTATTCACTTGTTCGATAGTTTTCCGAATAGAAAATATTTCTCTCTTGCTCGTTTTTTTTTTCTATTGGTTAGAAAACTAACAACAGTACCACTCAAGTGCACTATGTAATAATGGTTATTGATAGGCAGACATTAGTGCAAATTGTTCTATTATTCGACATCGATCATAACGATGACGACGACGTACACACATATGTGTGTGTCTCTTAAGAGGGAAAATGTTAACTTATCCATGATGGTTTTTTTTCTTTTTCCTCTTGATATCCAACTAACAATATGAATAAGATCGATGATGTGCAAGAATACAAAGTTAGAAGAAATCATACAACCTTTTTATGTCAGTAGAATGAAAATGAGATACTCATTCATGTTCTCGCTTTATGCGACGACGGAAGTCAATATATCATCGTTATATTCTTTGGAATAGATATTTACTTGTCGAACAATATATATAGATGTATATATCGATATCTATGAAATCTTAATGACGACAAGTGTTTTGTTGATTAATAATTCTTATAAATGAGAATATTTCCTTTTCTCTAGAGATAAAAGAAGTAATGAAGAAAAGTACATAGAATGACTTCAAAAGTTTTTCTATTCAATGATCGAAATGAAATGTTTCTTGATAAAAATATCTAATATGATTGTTTTTTTTTGTAATTGAAAATTTTGTTGGTTATTTGTTAGTAGTTATAGTTCCGACTTTAATGACGATAAGTAATTATGCAATTAAATATTACAAGTATATGAAGATGAATAGTATTTTCAGTGAAATCTTTATTAATATAAACGAGTATGACAAAAATATTTCGACATTTCAAAAAAAAAAAATCAATTTATTTACAAAGAAAATAAAGTAATAAAATAACAATATAATTTGTTTCAAAAGATACATTAAAGTATCACTGGATTTAACTATGCTCGTTTACAATCAGTTGATCATCATATTTTTTTCATTGAATACACTCTTCGAGCAAAAGTATCAATTACTTTTCGCACATATAAATAAAGTCAATTCTCTTTATCGCTTTCTCAATTTCTTGAAGCAAATAACTATCTGTTTTGTCTTTATGATATCCCATATCATTTGATATGTTATCCCGGATGAAATAATCCAATAGATTTAATTTTGATGAATTTCATGGTCATTTTTCTTTCGGAACAAACAATTTGAAATAAGTTTTGGATCATTTTTGAATTTTTCGATTGGTGTGAAAAGTTAGTCTGATCCTATTAGAAGCACCAATTTTAGTGCCCAAATAGCAGGTCACTCTCTACTTTCTAAACTAATAACAATTAATCATAATAACTTGTGTCATTCAGCCCTTTTTTCTTTTTGGAAAGGAAAATATGGACGTGTAAGTCCATTTCACATTACACGCGATGCAACCATGATAGATATGGAATATTTTTTCAATTCGTGTAGTCAACCGCATTCGTTGGCATCGAATCGATGATTAGCTCAGACAAGGTCATTTTTATATTTAAATAACCCTTTTTTGTGAATAATTTTTCATCAGTAAACATCGGTTTTTCCTATTTACCAGAGTTTATATTCTTCCTAATCCATTAGCAACATGTTTCCCTTGTTGTTTTTTTATCTTCTTTTAAATTCTGAATATTAATTTTTCGATAGCTGTTTTTTTTTTTAAAACATCATTGAGCATTTGCTTGATGGTTCCAATATTAATTTTGAAGACTTTAGTCATGGTTGGTAAACTTTTTCAAAGAACACAGAAATCCATCTTGTTTTTCTATCAAATTGTTTGAGTCATTTTGTACGAACAGTAAACCATAGTAATCAAAACAATAGGTTTCATTTTATTTGATAATAAGTGTATGAATCAGAGAATATTTCATGAACAGTCGCGTGATCAATATCAAGATACAATTTTACAAATATAACGAAGACGTCTGCCACTAATTTAAGCAAAACCAATCAGTTATGGGTCTAATAATATACAAGTAATATTTGATTTAGTAACTTCTTTCGAACTTTTTGTTTTTCTACCAATTTACTCCCATTTATCTTCAATATCGTTTAGTTATCTAGTCCCCAAAAATATGGATGATGATAAAACTGTGACCATCTATCTAGTTATTTATGGAATATTTTTTGAATAACTCACGAGAAAGTCAAGATTAAGACATGCGATTTTCACCAATCAATAGTCAAGACTCTAAAGCATATTTGTATTAGCAAAATCTCTTGTCAGAAAAACTCAGCAATTTGGGTTTCCAGAAACTCCGAAACTTTCCTGGTGTTCGGTTAGGTATCTTGAGAAATAATGGAAGGATAGGTTTCCAATAAGATTGAATCTCATGGCGATGCTAATTTTCAAAAATAGATGCCAAAATAATACGAAACCCTACGGTTTGTCAGCAAATGTTTTTTTGGTTATTTCTAGAGAAAAATTTGAGACATTTACCAGTCTGTTAAAGTGAATCTTAACAGCTTCAAGAAATCAAAATACACTTCATTTTATATGCTCAGGAGGGTTCTGTACTTAGTACAAATAGAACATATTCTTCGTTCAGCACAGTTTTTGAAAACTTTTTCAGAAGTGAAGACACTTTTCTACTAGTTTTTAGAGCCTTTGTTTAGTGTTGTATTATGCTGCATATTGAAGGGAGTAAATTTTAACTTTTCTATTCAATTCTGATACCTTTTAGCAAAATTAAAAAGGTTTCAAGTTTTTATAGAAATAACCAAGAATCGTCTTACTGACATGCTGTGGAGTTTTGTATCATTTTTGTATGTTTTTTAGAAATTAACATAGTCGTAAGATTTAATTTGATTGGTAATCTATTTTTTTATGTCTTTCTGAAGGTGTCTACTCGAACAATATCAAAATCTTAAGACTTCTGAGGAATTTATCTTCAGAACTTTTCCGACAAAAAAGTTTTTCTTATAAACAGATGCTTGAAAACCTTGGTTGTAGTTTACTGTAAACAGTTTGTTTTTTATCTTGTATTTCACGTGAATTTTTTTTATAAAAAAAAAACATTCGAGTGCTTTGATTTCTGTTGCTGATAATAGTAAACATTAAAAGATTGTTGTTCTCGCTGTACTTAATTGATTTAGAAAATATAATTTTTTGATTAAAAATTGGCTCGTGATGAACATCATATAGTTTTTTAACTTTGAGAAATGTAGCTTTTATTTTAAACAATATATTCAAAAAATGACAATAAAAAACAACGATATACGATCATATTGTAACTTCAAGTTCGTTTTCTGACTCTTGCGTATCTTTGTTTTCATGACTAGTTGATAATATTCCGAACTCAATTTGTTGTTGTGAACTATTGATTACTCTTTGCATACGTAGTTCAATATTCTCAATTTTTAATCTTTCAATATCATCAAATGCTGCTTTAAGATGAGTTTTTAGTGCTTCATAACTCATTTTTAATTCTTCCATTTTTTGTGAGTCATCTTTTTTATTTTTCTTTGCCGTTGTTAATGAAAGATTCTTCATTGAATTTTCAGAATTATTATTTGGAAATATAAGTGCTGCAAATGAATCCATACTACCACGACCACCTAATAATACAATATTTTCTAAGTCGAATGTATGATATCGTGGCATTATTCGATTAATTTTTGTTGATGGTTTTGCATTAGATGTTGAATGAGCACGAGTTATAGTTGAATAACGTTCAGCTTTAATTGCCTAAAAAAAGATTCAAAATCAAAATTTCCATATTGTAGCTTTTAATATTAGAGAATGTCTACTATTCGTAGCGCTGGTCGAATCAAAATTTTTAGCATCGAACTTAGTCGAATCGTACTTTGATATTCTCAATGGAGCACTCTAATTCAAATGGAATAGTCGTCCCGAAGATATGAGATATTTTTTCCGCCTTTTTATATCCGGTGACTAGCGTACTCTTCAGATCTCTGAGACGAACAGGACTTATTGAGTAAGGGATCAAGCCGACGAACACTAATTGTCAATGTTAGAGAATACAATTTGATTTATATTTAATGATAATCTTTCATCAATAAGATGAATGAAAAATCGATAGTTAGATTTTATTTATCGTTAAAATAAAGAGTTGCACAAAAAGATCGTATTTTATCAAATAAATATAAATTCTAAGACCTGTCATTTCTGTTGCTAAAATCTCTAGGGAAATCTTCAGTGACATTTAATACTTCGTACACACAAAATAATGATTATATACGGTATTCTATAAGGAAATATTGACTACATTCTTAAAATGCTTTAATAATTACTTGTTTTTGATTTACATTGCATGTATTAATCAAAGTAAGTTACCTGTTCGGACCGGTCTTTTAAGCGACACAAGTGAATCATTTTTTCACATTGTACTATTTGTGCTTGAATAATTGATATCAGACTATTATCTTGTAGAGTATTTTGTATTGTTTTGAAGTATTCTACGAATGTATATAAAATGTATTCTATTGATATATTTAAAGTTCTTAACAAACCGATTGCACGTAAATAATATTCAATAGCTGCTGTCCATTTTTGTATTGATACTTGACTATCACCTAAACGAATTTGTTGATGAGCCTATTGAAATATAAATTGAATATCGATTGAAACAAAATGTTATATAACATACATTTGGAAGTGATGGCAGATTTTCAAGATCCATCAAAATTTAAAATCTACAGATTTTTCGTAGTTTTTGTTTTTTTTCTTTATAAGAAGAATTTTCTATTTCTTATTTCGTCGTCTTTTTTTTTTTTTTTTTATAAATATGAGCATACGTGTGTATTGTGCAAAAAAAGTGAGAGAAAGAAAACGAAAAGTGTATTCCATACGAATGAAACTTTTCCGAAAAAGAAGAAAAAAAACGAAAAGTAGAATTCATGTATAACACACTTTCATACATTTGCATACACATACAAATGACATCGACAACAAATAAAGACAGAAGCAGTAATAATGTTGTCAAAACACGAAAGACATTTCGTTGGAACAACAAGTAGAAACAAAAAGAGAGAAAAAAAATGAGAAAAAAGAAGATTTATATGTATTGCCAAAAGAATTAAAGATCGTTGTTTTTTTCAATTTATTTTTTTTTGTTTAACGCACATAAAAAGAGATAATTTTATTGCTTTGCACGTGCTCAGATTGTACTGTTATTAGCAAGAAAATGCCATTACATATATATATATAGAAATGTGTTACGCACACAAAAAGAGACCTATTTCTGAATGACTCGAAAAGAAAAAACAGCAAAACCGCAAAAATGAAGAGATAAAGAGTGAGAGATTGAGACGATGAAACAATGTACATATAATATAATATATAACGAGGTTCGACAAGGCGCGAGAGCAAAAAAGAAAAGAAAACAAAACGAAAAGAACACATCACAGATGAACACTCGATCGTTTCGAAATAGCCGTTTTCATGAGCGATGCTGTTATGAGCTTTGAACCATGATCTTTTGTTAAATATATTTCATTTAAATCTAATATTGATTGTAATGGTCCCAATGTATGTACTACTGGTGGATAACAAGAAAAGAATTTATGCATCATTGCATCATGTGCAGATATTCGAGAATGTGGATTATAACGTAAAAATTTTTCTAATAAATCAATTCCATTTTGATCAAGACGTGGTGCTAAATGATTTAATGATTCACCATGATAGAAAGGAAATCTTAGTGCTTGAAAATCAGGATTTGTTGTTACACCGGGTAAAGTTTTTTCATTTGGTGTACCAAGACATTTGAATATTAAATATAGTTCTTCATCAACTTTTGTACCAGCAAATAATGGTCGCCCACATGCCATTTCATAAAAAATACACCCAACAGCCCATATATCAATTGGTGTCGAATATTCTGTACTACCAAGTAAAACATCTGGTGGTCGATACCATAATGTAACAACTTCATGTGAATATGTTTTTGTTGGAAATGATTTAATACGTGCTAAACCAAAATCAGCTAATTTTAATTCACCGCGTTCATTAATCAATAAATTTTGTGGTCTAGAATAGAAATTTATTTATATTAAACGACTAACAAATGATTATTTATTTTTTTGTTTTTACTTAAGATCTCGATGAAGAATTTTTTTTGAATGACAATAATCTAAGCCACGTAAAAGTTGAAATAAAAAAAGACGAACATTTTTTATATTAAGTATATTTCCACAATCATCCATATATTGTTTTAAATCTTTTTCAACATATTCAAAAACAAGTGTTAATGTTGTTTGATTAAATATAATGTCATGTAAACTAACGATGTTATTATGTTTGAGACCTTTTAATAGGCTTACTTCTCTTAATGCTGTACATGGAGCACCTAAAACAAACAATAAAGATATTGGAGGAATTTATTTAAATGTTGTGTATGTTATAAAAATGAAACACTATTGATAAGAAATGCGAGATATAACCTATGATAGGAAAGTCTTTAGTCATTAAAAGACAACTGGTTAGAGTCCGAATGAAAATGTCAAGTGAGTCTCGAGTAAATATGTTTCAGATTTTCCTTCTAGGTTTAGATGAAACAACTAAGAGTAAATCATGTAAAAACAGTTCGACATTGTGATTATGCAAACCAAAACAACGGTTGTAACGTATTAATCAATGTGTGTCTTGGAATAGTTTCAGCTCAATATTATTTTAGAATACTGAATTCTATATGAAATGAGATATTAAAATAAACGAAACCTTATTCGAATAAACTGTTAGTTTCTATGAAAAATGGTATTGGTCAATAAATTGTTAGTTTGAAAAACTGCTTTTAAAATCTATCAGGCAAGATAGTGTAGAAAAGTCAATAGTACCCTTTATAGAACAAATTGAAACATTAAAAGTTATTTCGTATTTTTGAATTTGATAGATTTTAATCGAAATACAAAATTAATAGAAATGATTTTGTTTACAATTACTATTTCGAAACAATTTGATAACATATTCGGAAAGAAATCTGATTGTAAGTTACTGTTTCTAGCTCTGCCCAATTGTCTTTAAGTGTCAGAAATATGATTGACTACTTTGAGCCAAAACTTTCGCGTCATAGATGAAAAATATAAAAATTTCGGGATTGAACAATACTCAATCAAAGTGAAAGATTTGTTGTTTTTGCTTTGACATTTCGTGAATGTACGCTTCAGATTAATTTTTTCTTTACTTAAAACTAAAAATGAGCTGAACTATGATAAAAAAAATTTATCAAAACAATAGCAAGGAAAAGCTGTCAAGATCGAGACTACAAGAAAAGTTGTTCCGATCAAAACTAAAGATTATCATTAATATATTCGATAAATGTAAGTGAATTATCTTATAAATCATAACATAATTCAACAGAGATAATCCAAAAAAGTTCTAGCCATCGACTAAAGAATTCAAAAAGAATTACCGAGACTGGGATCGATGAAAAAAAGTTATTGGAATCCACGACCAACACAAACTTAGTTCCGCACATTTCTATTTGATACTCATTTTTATTCAATGAATTTTATGAAAACCTATTCCAGACTTTTTCAATATATCACCAATACTTGACGAATACAGTAATTTCTAACTGGAATATCAATCTATTATGTCAAAATACAAGTCACTGATGAGACTATATGATATGAGAGAAAAAAATATATAATGAATTGTTGTAACTAAATATACCTTCTTCTTGTTCAAGTCGAATTTCTTTTAATGCAATATAACCATTTAATAAATGAGATTTTCCTTTGTAAACGGTTGCATATGTACCTATTAAAAATACAATTAATAAATAAATATTTATCATAAATAAATCTTAAACCTTCTCCTAATTTTTCTAATTTAACATAAGATTCAATTTTTCCAAAACCAAGATCAAGCATTGAAAGACGTTGTTCATTTCGACTTAATTGTCCACTCATACTAGTATTTAGCTGTGATGGTGATCGATGTACTAACGATGAATTCGATTGATTTAAAACATTATTTAATGTCTGTGTTGATAAAGAATTTGTTTGATAATAAGATGAACGTTGTTGTATTTGTTGTTGATTTAATTTAAATTTATTTGTTAAATTTATTGCTGATGATTGATTGTTATTATTATTATTATTATTATTAGTAGTAGTACTACCAGTTAAATTTTGCTTCGTAAATGAAAGACTATTTTTTAATTCTGGTGGTAATGATATACGTGATTTAAGGTCACGTAAGCCTTTTTTCTTTTTTGCACTATGTTCACGCATTTTAACTTTCGTTATTTCTTGATTAGAATTTTCAATATCTGTTGTTGAATATTGTGTTGTTAAATTATCAGGTGTTATTGGGTGAATAACAGTTCGTCCTTGATTAAAAAATGAATAAAAAAAAATTTAAAACAATTTATTTCTACCTTTAGTATTTGTTGATGAAGATGAAGATAAATCAACATCATTAATAGCTGATGTTGATAAATGATGATCATTCATTTGAGCATTTAGTAATGTATTCACATCACCATGTAAACTAATTGAATTTGTCAAATAGTGTTTATTAATATTAGCATTATTGTTGTTATTATTATTAATATTATTATTATTATTATTAGCAAGAACAGATAATGCTGTACCAATATTAGATGTCATTGATGATGAAGATTTGGACGGTTTTATGGGATCATCTCGTTGTTGATTTTGATTACCATTTAATATATTATTTCGATTTTTATTTGATGTTGATGAAATACCCGATGGAGATGATGTGTGAGCTGATATAAATGATGATGATGATGATAAACCTAAAATTACATCTATTATTATTATTATAGACAAAAAAAAAGATCATTATTATCTTACTTAGACTAGGTGCAATTCTTTGTGTTTGTTGATGTGTTAATGCTGCACTATCAGATCGAATTGTATTATCATAATAATAATCTTCATCATCAATATTTGTTGTTTTTAATCTATTTTGTTGTTTTGTTGGTAAAGGATTTTCTTCTTCAGATATCGGTACTAATGCTGTACCACTACCATTACACATAATACTTGTATTTGAACGTGTTATAAATGATGAGTCATTTTCATCAATTTGTTTCGTATGTAAACGTTGATATATAATATCAGCAGTCAACTTATTTTGTTGATCATTACTATTAGATGTATTATTTGTTGCTAAAGTTGATAAATCTGTATTTGTACTATGACTGCGTTTAAGAAATTGTGAAAAATGTCGAAAAGATGTACGACGTTTTTTTTGTTTAACATTTAATTTTGTTGCTTCAGTTGCTGTTGTTGTTTCATTATTTGAAGTTGTTGCTGTTGTTGATGGATGAAATTTTTTTGTGAATAAATTTTTTATTGATGAATATTGAGAAGAATGTTGTTCAGATTTTGGTTTTGTTGTTTCATCAATTGTTGTTAAACTTTTTATATTATCATAACTTATATCACGTTGTATTGATGATTTATATAAAGATTTTTTTGTTGATGTACTCATCTAAATTAAATGAAAAAACAAATGGAATAGTAGATAAAAGTCCTTTGTCTCACGTATGTCGATTACCATACAAGCTATAGAGAAGAAAATTTGTGTGCAAATATTTCATCAATGAGGAAATGTTCCCAAGTAATACATTACTTTGAAGCTGAAACTTTACTCAATCGATAGAGTCTAGTCAGTAAGTAAGTACTCAAGAGGGATTCGAGCTGTTGGACTTTTGTTCCTAAAATACCCAATTCTTAGTGAATTTTTCGTGTAGAACTCTAATTTACAAGAGAAATTATGTTTTCAAAAATTTCGGCTTGAAACGTTGCTCATATGAAGACTATGATTAGACAAATATTAGGTCAAAATTCAAAAGTATAATTTCTTTGCAAAATTGAGGCTCTAAGTCATGCAGGAAAAATCCAGTAAATATTCGAACTCTAAGCAACAAAGATCCAGCAGCTCGAACTATTCTAGATTATTAACCTACTCATTAGACTCTATAGATTGAAAGTAGTCTCAGCTTGGAAGCAATTTATCACTTGGGGGCCTTGCCTCGTAAGAATGTACATCAGAGACACGAACTTATCTCGTTTGTTTAAATGGAATGATAATTATGATGGATCGTACCTATTTATCCTTCTAACTTCATAAGTCTGAAAAAGAAGAATTTGATGAGTCGATGCATTCTTTATTATTTAGTGATTTGTTTTCTCGTTATCTACCGTACTAATTTCATCGAAGAGAATACTCATTATGTTGGTGCAGAGGACTAATGAAGAAATATTTTCAACTGATCATTCGTATTTTTGTCGGAAGCAAGTAGAGTCGACCATGCTGATTCCGAATATTACTATAACAAATCCTCTAAGGTTTTTTTATGCTGATTTTCTAGAAAAACGACTATCCAGCCTAACAAACACTACCAAAATCGTCTATGACTCATTCAGGTTATAAAGTGTATGGAATTGTCTTTAAGTCAATCATCTTATCTTTGTTTTTCGAATATGATTTTTAAGTAAAATAATATTATCTAGAAGGCTTTCACAGTAAAACATTATTGTGTTTCTGTTGTATGCATAAAAATAGCTGCATTTTCTACAAAGACCATAAAAAAACAGAAAAATTTACTATTTTCTAAGCTATTCGTATGCTCTATAATCTGAACTATTCAAAACATTTTTTTTAGCAAAAAGTCTGTTAGTCTAGAACACCGGTATATAAGGACCTAATGGGATTTATTATTATATATTCGGAACCAGCCAGGTCAATACCACTAATTTTTAAATGAAAAAGCGATAAGTCAATTGAAAATGTTCCCTTATCGGAGTCATGCAAAGATCTAATCTTTTGGCTAAAAAAAAAGAGCATAGACTGAGCTTTGCTTACATGCTAAAATATTATAGATTAATCATGTACCTAATAATAGGTAAGTACAACTTTTATAGGCAATATTATTTTAAGGTTAAAAGCCTGAAGTAAAAATGGATGTCCTTCATCATAATTGTCCTTGTATGTAAGCAATCAGAGTGACCTCATGCTTCTAAACTAAATTCTTAGTGCACTATTTCAGTTCTCCATCACGTATAGTAACCGAGATATGGTGAATGAAAGACTTTTGTCTATAATGAAGTGAAATAGTAAATATAATACTTTATTTTCTTTTGGTAAATAGTCATTCGAGGATTGAAAATCAGTTGATGATGAGCGTGTCATAAATGATGAAATATCTCCACTTAATGGTCGAATAGGTAGATGATTTTTTTGTTGTTTTTCTTGTTGTTCTTGTGAAGATACAGATAAATTTTGATGTGAATGATGTTGAACTGGTCGTATATGTTGAATATAAGATAATGGTGGATGTTTATGATTTGACGATGAATTACCATTAAGTGATGAATCTCGTATTGTTTGCGATGATGCTAATTCTTCAAATTTTTGTTCAACGTTAGTTGCAGTACCATTTGTTGTTGTAAATGAGCCCATCGATGATGTACTACGAGGTATGGCAAATCGTTTAAATGTTTTTGATAATGTTGTTGTAACTTCCATTCTGAGCACGTGCGTTTCTTTTCCTTTCAAAAAAGAAATTGTAATGAATAATTATTTTTATGATAATTTAAATGATTATATTACTTACACATATACAACTTATAAATGAAAATTTATGTACACATGATAAATGCTTTCATTAATTTGCTATACTTGAACATGATGTTAAACAAAGAATAGGAAGAAAATGAAGAAACAAAAAAAGAAAAGAAGAAAACAAAATAAAATCTAAAAATAGTCATAAACACTTGAGAATAAGAATGAAAAGTGTATGAAGAGAAAAAAAAGAACTTCAACAGATATATTCATTATCAATCACGCATCTAGCGTAAGCGCTGATGTTCTTTTTCTTGACACAATAGAGAACAAAGAAAGAAAAACGATATTGTTTTCAATCTGTTCTATATTTTATTTTTGTTCTTTCTTTACTTTGTTCAATATTGAACTTCTCATTCATGTCTTATTAACCTTGATTGTATATACGTAGTTCAACAAAGTCTCAATTTTCTTTTATACTATTTATATATATTGTATTGTATCTATCAACAATAGCATCGAACATGCGACACTTATCGTAACAAATAAGCATGTTTCTTCTTTTTTTTGTATGCGCATCATCTAAACAAGTACGCGCCGTTTGTCGCAATTCATACTGTTCGGGAAGTAAAAGCAAAGGCGAGAAAATGATAGAGCTGCGTAGGCAAATGCGAAGGTACGCGACGAGTAAGAACAAACGGCAACAAGAAGACGTAAAGAGAGAGAGAGGACAAATGGAACCTTTTCTTCTTCTTCTTCTTCTTCTTCTCCTTCTCTTACAACTATTACTTCTTCGTCTTGTTCGCTTCGCGCATGTTAGCCGTTGGCTTGCTTACGCATTTAGTCAATCATATAAGAAAGACAGTTGCAACAAAATTATACGAAAATTTTCTCTCGTGTGGTTTTTATTCTTGTCGTGCTCAACAAACTTCTATTCATTTGCTGCATCTCTTCAAGCGATAGAAAATATTAGACGTTCGAAAGAAAGGTTATTAAGTTGTATAATCGACGTCATCATAGAAATTTTTCATTTCGTTAGTTAAGCAACGTGTCTGTGTGATATGTGACAAAGAAAAAAAAATAATATGTCAAACTTCATATAAAAAGATAGAAACAAGAAATACAATCTAATTACTGATCGTGACAATGATTGTGGACTTTACAAAGTGGCTTGTTGGCCTTGCCCGTCGCCATCACATAAAGGATCATTATCGTTAACGGGACAAGAGTCGTTATGGAAAAAATGCATTTTCTTTTGTCGCGCAGTAGTCGCTATCGTCGAGGAAAAGCAGAAAAAAAAAGGCAGAATGGTAGCAAAAGAATAAAACGAAGAAAAAGAAAAAGAAAACGACGAAGAAAAAGGAACTTTGCTGACTTCATTCCTCTTTTTTCCAAAAAGGAAACGGCAGTAGTAATGTGAAAGAAGATTGCTCGTTGTATGATGCAGACTTTTCTATGTCTATAATTCTCATTTTTATTTCACCTGTAATGATGAATGTGACTAGTAAAACTTGTATAAATGCGCACAAAGAAGAACAACAAAAATAAAAGTAAAACTAACATTGTGAAAGGAAAAGAGCATCAACCTTTACAAATAGAATCCTACTATATCTTTTTTTTGTATATCATTAGACATGTAAATGTCAGTTACTTGACGAAGTGATCCGTGTTCACACGAAAAAGAGAAAAAGTAATCAAAGTAAATTTAAAGGATCTGACACGTGTGTTAGGGTGTTAATGATCTCGTTGAACACTCATCAAATGAAGAAAAACTGTATAAGAACGAACAGCAGGCATACATCAACATCCACACACGCGTGCACACACACACACACATATGCATATATAGATATAGATGAACTGATGAGATGATAGTATTCTTTTAACGATCGTTCGATAGCGTTCGATAGAAACACTTCTATTGGGACTACTTTTTTCATTCTATCGTCTATCGAGTAGTAGTAACAGTCATCATTATTGCATTTTTGCAGTCGATCTCGGAACAACAGATGGAAAAATCAGTCAGATTAATCAAGCAGTGTTGGAATGCTGAAATCAGGCTACAATCATACGCATACCCAAATAGATAATAAAAAAACAGCTTTCATTTTTTTTCTTTACTCCTTTTTGACAAACTTAAGTGCAAAGGAAGAACAAAACAGGAAGAAAGAAAATGATATTTCTTATTATAAGTTGTTGCTTGTCTATTTTCACAATTGCACTGACATTCTCTTCATCAGAACAGTTTGTTATTAAAGGAAGTCTGCGATGACGTTGATACAACCACATCAATAACAGCATCACTGCTTCATAGTTCTTCTTCTTCTGGCTTCTTTTTTTTCTCCGAAATCAATTTCCATAGGATTCCCTAAAGAGGTCTCCCGCCCGTTTCTACAATGAAATTAATCTTCATTCTTTTCTGTAGCTCATTTCGCTTTTTTTTTCTTCATACACATATAAGACAGATGATAGAAAAAGAACCGATGTCTGATCAACACTAAACCATTTACATAAGAATTGCGATCATGCACGAATGATAAATGAATGCTTAGTCAGTCAGTACTTCGAGAAAAGAAGAAGAAAAAACTATATCGGAAATCATTAAAAATTGACATAAACCATATCTTTTTCTGCTTGATTCTTTCGTTCTAATTGAATGTCTTTCATCATTCTTTCGGAAACTTCTTTACCAAAAAAAGAAAAGAAGACATTCACGATATCTGGTCAAAATCTTTCGTCAGCTGCAATCAATCCGCCTAGAGCACTAACTAAATTAAATTCGATAAGGTGTATTATATGAAAACATGAATACATCATGTTCAATATATAAAAATAGCTTTTTTTACCTCTTTTTCTTCGTCTCGTTTGTATTAATATTTACTCAAGATAGGCGGCGAGTGCCCATCGGCGAATGATTATGATTACTTGACCCACAATCATGCTCACATCTCGTATAATAAGAAGAAAAAAAAAAAGAAAAAAAGAACAGACCTATTCATTTCTCTGAACCATAGATGAATAAACGATCATCTTTGTTCCTACTGTTTGATGCCACTCAATAACACATACAACAGACACTAGACATCATCAAATCTGATAAAACTTCCTTTTGGTAAAAGAAAAAAAAAGAAAAGAAATAATGTCGATAGTAGTTTTAATAATAACCATAATCATAAGAATTTTGTTTTTGGCAAAATAAAAGCAACGAAACAACTCTACATGCAATTCATTAAAATAAAAAATACAACTACCTCTATCCACGAATAAAATATCATTTGTTATATATATGTACATATGTATATATCACAGATATTATACAATATGTTCACTGCAAAAATACTTAAAATCATTAGTTGATATTGATTTATGATTATTATGAATTTGTTTTAAAGAATTTGTTTTTCTTATTATTGTTGTTGCTAAATTTAAAGCATCAATTATTGATATATTTTCATATATATATTCATCACTATCATATTGATAAATTTGATGATGACGTAAAGCATTGATTTGTAATAAAGCACGAAATGGTATACGACATATTGGACAATGGGATGATTGAAATTTGAGATTTTCAGCACAAGTTTTACATAGACATAAATGTCGACATGGAAGAAGTAAAACATTTCGTATATCCGTTAGACAAATAACACACGTACTTTCATTTTTATTATTTAATATTAAATCCATACATGATAAAGATTTTTTTGTTGTATGTGCTTGTTTACTTTCTTGATTGAATAATGATATGTCATCGGTACTAAATATCAAATTAATTTTCATGAAAATATATGTATATAAATTTATTTCGATCTAGTTCAGATAACTATTAATCTTAGGAAAAGGTCTGCTTAATAAATAAATAATTGATTTATCTGAAACTCAATAAAAAAAACAAAATGTTTGCTATTTGCATACATAATAATGCTACTATTGATTGATTATCTTACCAGGGAACTACCCGAAACTATGCCTTTTGCTCGAACTTATATTGGACCGAGAAGGACGCCTTGGCGAGACTAGAAAAAGTCTTAGACGATACGTCTTCATAACGGAGATTTTATTGTTCTACAGAATTTTTGATGCAGCTTTAGATTTATACAGAAAAAACAAAACACAAAGTTTTGATGTAAAATTTTGCTAAATAGATAGGTCGAATAATCTAGAGTATCTTGTAAGTTGGAATCGAAAATTCTTGTTTTTCGTTCAGATATGAAATTTTCAAGACAACTTGTTTTTTGTGTAATGTTTATTGAAAATGATTAGATTTTGGACATTCGAAATTTTGACACAAGAACATTGTTTTCGACTGAAATTTTGGAGATATTTTACGAGTCATTCAAACGATACACAGGCAAAATTTTGACGTCGAAATTCTGCTTGTTGATCTTAAGGCATGTAACTACAATGGAGCTAAAAATTCAGAAAAAAGATCATAATTCAGCTCCAACGGTCAATGAGGACGAACTATTTTAGGCCATTTCTAGTCTTAAGGAGACCTCCTTGTGAGTTCCAAATGTACTCTAATGATGGGTATTACTTGAACTAATTTTTCTCGTTTGTAATTAAGTTTAGAGAACAAAGTTGTTTTCTCTTACCGCTTTGTTATATTCATATTTGCCAGAGGTTCATTCTCAGAAATAGTTGGTGCTGTAACAATTTTAATCAAAGATTTTTTTCTTGTTGAAGTTTTTCGTTGATCATTTAGATTATTTGTTGAAAATTTTGATTGATGATTTTCAATACCATAAAATTCAAATAATTTAAAAACAATTCCATTATAAACATGTTTTTGACTAAGTGAAACAATAGATGCACGATCAGAAGCTATCTTGGTTGTTCGATTAATTAGTTGAAAATATTTTACTGTTGCTAAAACAATATGATATTGATCAAATGTTGGAAAGATTGTTGTAGTAATATTGCTATGTTGATTCACCACTGTACCACATATAGTTTTTGGACTTCTAAAAGGTGTTTTTAATTAAATATATGATTGTTCATGTTTTTTTTCTTTTTTGAAAAGATTATTTTAATAAAAATAATGGTTTAACTATAACTGAAACAATGACAGAGATAAAGCTGTGAACGGAAAGCTTATTCTCTCTTTTGGTAATTTTCAATTAAAAGGAAATCGTTTAATACCATCTCGAAAAAGATTTTCTGAAAGTTTTCATTCATTCTTTACTAAAAATATTCAATATATTTTTGTAAATCTCTCAAATAAAATAAAAAAGTGAATAATATTATCTTTTTTTTTAGATTTTAACTAGGCAATATTCCTAACTTGAAAATCGCTTTTGAGGTTAGACAACACATAAAGGTAAATCTCAGTAAGATACTAAAAACCACAAATGGATAATTGTTCTCTACAAAGTTACAGCTGCTTTACTGAAATCTTGCCCGTATATATGCCTAGATGTTACTAGAATATCCTGAAAAGTTCAACTTAAAAGAATGTTCTCTTTACAAGATATTGAGTTGTCGAAAACAACATGAAATTTTTGAATTTTTGGTTGAATAAGGTTGGTTTTTGAAAAATTCAATATCTCGTAAATGGAACATTTTTATTTTAGTCAAACACCTATAACTTATACATAAAATCTACACTCAAACGTAATCTTCAACTTGAGGTTTACTCGTAAGTAAAATTGATTATTGCTCATTACTCTCATTTGTGAAAACGCATGGTTATTATTTCCGTACAATATGACTCAGTCAGTTGATTCCTAATCTACAGAAAAATTAGCGATGAAAGATAATGCTCCAAAATTAAATCGATTTGTTTCAAATAATTTATTTATATTAGAGGAAGGTCTTCACAGATAACATGTCTTTCTATTCTCGTGTAATATCAAGTTTGTAGCTCTTCTAATATATTCTATCGAAAACTAGAATTTGAATACAGTTTTCTCTAGTCAATTATTGTTAGTACTTTGTTCCGTTAAAATTTTTAAACTTAGCAATATTAGAAAATATATTAAAATTGCATTTCTACTGAATTTTCAATCCATTCTTCTAAAAAAAACATTTAGTCAAGCGACCTTCTAACGACTGACTTAACATCTAAATTACTTTATTAAATCGGCCTTGATTGCTTTACCAACAATAACAATAGGATACAATTGTTCTGTTATTGTACATCCATAATGTTCTTCATTCATAGCTGATAAAGGAAATAGAATGTCGTGTTTGATCGATGAAAATATTTGTCCATGACCAGCTGGTCGTGTAAAAGCATAGTACTGTTTAACCCCATCTAATTGATTTATTTTTCTACAACACATGTATGATAAAGTTCCATTATTATTTGTATGGACTTCATGTGCCATAAAATAGACTTTATAAAAAAAGCAATAAAATTTTTTTTAAAACTCTATAAGAAAAAAAAGCCTTACTGTAAATTTGAACTGGTCGATCAGCATCAAATATAAAATCAATTGAATACCAATCTTCATAATAATGAATTAATTTTAGTGAATCTCGCCTTATTGCAATTGTACATTTTATCGGATGTATTGTTGTTGAATAATTTAATTTTGGTAATGATATATTTAAATTGACGGGTGTTAATATATCCGTATTTGAATTTAATATATAATATTCATGAAAAAGACATTTATGTGTTTGTCTATTAAGAAAAAAATGATTTGTACCCAAGGAAAAATGATTTGATAAATGATGTCGCTTATAACGACGTCGTCGTTTTTTTAAAGATTTTACATGTATTATTGAATGAACATTTCGATTATTAGTCGATGTTGGTGATGAAAAAGCCGATATCAGACTATAATAGATGCCCATATAGACAATAAAAAAGAAATACTGCGTAAGAAATTATTACTATTGTCAAGAAATAAACACATTGATTAGATCCATACATGACCAGGTTTTACCATTCGTAGACATTCGGCCATTTATAACAGACGACATATCCTCCAAAATGATGTATGGCAAGGCTATTATTAATACGAATGGTTGTCTGTGGCTTTTCTTCTTTTTTTTTCAATAATAATAATAATAATAATAAACAAGTCTAGTTGTTGAGTATTATGGTTCTATCGTTCTAATCAATTTGTTTTATTCGATTAAAAAAAAATAGAGAATAAAAGGAAAAAAAAGAAGCAAAAGAAAAAAAACGTGACATCTAGTTATTGCTATCAACTATATGTCAAGGACCTTTTTTTTCTTTTTTCTTCTGTCTTTTTTTTTCAGATGTATTATTGTCAATATTCTTATTGATCGAAAAATTTCAATTAGTCTTTCCTTTTTCTTTTTTAAATTAATATTAAATTAAAAAAGTTCAATGAAAGATACAAAAACAGTATTACCAATGGTAAATGGTAATGGAGAAAATAAAAACGTTTTTCATCATAAAAATAAAACACAAGAGAATGGAAATGATGATGAACATGTTACGACATCATCAACAACAACAACAATATTAAAAAATGGTTTAGATGATAATGAAGAACTTGTTGGTGGTTGTTGTGTTTGTTCAGATGATCAAGGTTTTGCTAATAATGCTCTTGTTTATTGTGATGGTAAAGGATGTACAGTTGCTTGTCATACTGGTAAAAATCAAACATTCTGAAATAATCTATGAATATAGAAAAAAAAATATCTTATTTAGCATGTTATGGCATTGTAACAATACCTGATGGTGATTGGTATTGTGGTCGATGTGAAGCTGGTGATATCCGATCGGTATTAATTAATTAATTTTATTATATGTTTTTTTTTTTACAATACTTTTATTTTTTAGCCATGTCGTTTATGTCCAACGATTGAAGGTGCAATGAAACGAACATCTGATGGTGGTTGGGCACATGTTGTATGTGCATTATATATACCTGAAGTATCATTTGGTGATGATGCTACAATGGAACCAATAATATTATCAAAAATTCCCTCAACACGTTTTGGACAAGAATGTTCGATTTGTATACAAAATGGACGTTCAAAAATAATTGCAGCAAGTGGTGCATGTTGTGGATGTACAATTAAAAATTGTTCACAAGTCTTTCATGTTACATGTGCACAAGCAAATGGTTTATTATGTGAAGATGTTAGAAAAAATAATTGTCAATATCCAATTTATTGTGAACAACATCGTCCAAAACTTTCTGTAAGAAATTTTGTTTTTTAATTTAATTTTATTGTAAATTTATTTTTTGTATTATTCTTTTAGAAATTTATACGACAAATACAAGCTTTTCAATATTCACCTAATGCCTTAGCATCAATAGAACAATTAAAACGACAGGTAAAGTAAAAAAATTCTGCTCGATATTATAAGTAACCTTTATCTGAAAAATCACCTATATCGTTTTGTAGAGCAATTTGTGATATATGGAATAGTTTATAAAAAAACCATTATATTGTCATCAAGTTTTAATGTTCTGAGAAGCTGTATACTATTTAAGGGATAGTGTAGCATTTATGAGTGATATGTTTAAATATTAGAACTCAGTATATGTCCAAACTAACCTACATTAAATTTTGTTTAAGCTTACATCAATATACTTTGTCTCATCTTGAATCGTGTATATCTAATAATAGCTTTTTTCGTACCCAAAATCTAACCATTTCTTTTAGCTTCGTTAACTTTTGTTTTTTATAATGTTTTATATTCATAGGTGCAGCTTCTGAAAACATAAGCAATCAACCATGCAACTCTCTCAGATATTGAGTACCCACTAAGTTCCTTAAATAAACCAATTGATTATCTTTTGAAATAGAGCGTATCATCTTCAAATCCCTTAATAAATACCTAGAAAAGGCCAATTGTTCGATTTGTAAGGGTAGAAAAACACATAAGCTTTGTGATAAATATTTTTTTTTTTGAGCGAAAGAGTTTGGATTTCTGAATAATAAACTCATCATGTTCTATCATTTGATGTATTATGGATCTTTTGAAAAATGGGAAAAGAATGTTTTCACCTTGAGATTCCTAGACTGAGCATTAGAATGTGCAATATTTTCAATTCTCATACGAGATTGCACATATTGAATAAAATAAAGCTCTATATTCAAATCACACCGAACTAGTCAATGTGTAAATTTGTGAAGAACAAAATAAAAGAAAAGTCAATCTTTTTCATAGTTTCATTCCCGTATCCTCTTTCAAGTCTGAAAGCGAAAATTTTTTTAGCTACTTTGGAAACATTCATATATGGCAACAATAGATCATGATGAATTTATTATTAATAAATAAACTTTTTCGCTCAGAAAAATATTGCAAAACTCGTATACTTTTCTATCCTAAGGAATTGAATAAATGACCTTTTTCAAACATTGATTACCCAATCTATTTATGACACGCTTCCATTCAGAGGACAATTAATTAGTATACTTATAAAGCTGGGTAATATCGAATTTCTATGAAAGTTGTACAGTTGGTTACTTTTGCCTGGAAGATCAGTATTGAATAACTTAAAACATCATAAATAGCCAAATATTACAAAAGCTAGTAAAAATGGTAAGATTTTGGTTACAAAAACAGCTATTATTAGATATAGACGAGTGAAAATCAGAAAGATATTTTAAACAAAGATTTGATACAAGCTGGTTTGGAGATATATTTGGACGTTGATGAAAATGCAACTTCCAATATACCAAAGAATGCACTACGAGTAAGTCTACAAAACAGTATAAGCGGATTTTCAGATGACGAGTGATCATCTTATCTGATAGGATCCTCTTTTATTAAAATAAGATTTTACTTTCGTTTTTCAGCATTTATTTTCAAAAGAAAAAGAAAGTCCATCACAATTATCTGATTTTGTTGCTGCTGCTGCAGCTGAAGCAGCAGCAAGTGAAACAAATTTACCAGCATCATCTAGGTTAGATGATACAAACAATCAAACAACAACAAGTGATGAACAACAAACACCTGTTTCACGTGCTTTTTATAGTATGGATATTTTAAAACGAAAATCATCATCAAATACAAATTCATCATTATCATCATCATCAACACCGAATTCACCACTTGTACAACAAAAATGTCATTCCCGTTCATCATCATCATCGTCATCATCAAATTCATCATTACAAAAAAAAACAAAATTAAATGATGAAATGAACAATAACAATAACAACAATAATAATATTAATAGATCACTTAATGATCTTTCACAATTTGTTCAATTAAATAAAGACGAACGCAATTTTCATCCACCATTACCTAATCAATCAGATGATAAAGAAAAAACAACAGTGACAATCAAATCGGATTCTTCAATAGCAGATATAAAGTTTGTTTTCAATTTATTTTATATTATAGAGAATTTTGAACTACATAGATATATCAATTTTATCAATCAATAAAAATGTTTTCAGGATTTTTTTTTTTAATTAAACAACAAGCTCATAAATAAAACTATCCTTGAATAAATGAATAAGAAAATAAAATCCAGAAAATATCTTACTGATTGATATTTAGAGTTTCAATGTAACATTTTATATTCCGAGTTGAATAAAAACGGTGTCTAAACGATTTGATATTTGGTTTTCTGATCGTTATCAGCTGCGTAAGAATGATAAAATATTCTCGTAATACAAGGCCTACTAAATGTACGCAGAATGATGATTACGATCACCAAGACGACAAAAAACGGTTTGTATACTGTTATTTTATATAATTTGTAGTTGTTAAAAGCTGTAAATTGACTTTTGGTATACACAATATTACGACCGTATTTTATCATTAGGTTACACAGTTAATAACAGTCTGACAATCGAGAATTCGACCGTTTACCATACTGTAAAATACGATTGTAATATTGTGTCTATCAAACGGTGAAAAAACTATCAAAAAATGGTTGTTTACAATCGTGCTTATTCGTTCTGAAGTTAATTTACTGCTATTTACGATTATCAAATTGTATCAAACGACAGTATAGATCAGAGGTGCAGAATGTAGCTATGTGTACCTACATGTGTATGGAGTATTTTTGCCGAAAACTCCTGTATACAGAAAAAATTATGCTGTTTAGGAAATAAGGATACGAGAATCCTGCACAGCTGGTATGATTTATTTGCTGATAGAGAATAATGAAATTGTTTTTTTCTGTTTCTGTCACCATTCAATATATGTCTCTTTCAGTATATTGATGTTCGAGTTCAGTTGTGGTAAAACTTATTTCGAATGAACAAGTTTCAAGATTACCACAATTACTGGATGAGAGATGATATCGATTTATTATTTTTTTTATAAAGTTTATTGTGCGTAGAAGTTTTGTTCCTTCAAATATACGTTCTAAATGAAGTAATTTCTTTTATTTTGACAGAGCGCAAAATTTTTAAAGGTTTTTTCTTCATGGGAAAGAAACTTTTCATGTTAGCGGCATTTTTTATAAATCATGTTGAATACAGACCGATCAACTGAAAGTTCGTGTAGGAAATAAATACAATATAACTACTTCATAGTGGACACCTTTCAGATTTTTTAAGTGTCTGTTATATCAAGGCACTTGTTGAAAAAGAAGACCCGTCATGAGGAAAGTCCTTGAACTGATAAATCATTTTTCATTTGAGGGTATGTGCATCATGTAGACTCGAATGGTTTTTAAATATCCTAAAAAGAACTCGGACTCATAGCTGATTGCTGCATAGATACGATGAATGTACGGTAATATTTTAAATGGATGCTATAGTCTTCTCTAAGAAAAACTGATTTTCGAATTTTGACTTTAAACTTTGCATAGGAACGAGCTTTGACGAGATTAATATATATATGAAAGTTGCAGGTCTGTTGATTTCCCTCTATTCTGGAAATACGCACATCAAATCTAGTGATTTATATGAGCAAAATAAAAGTCATGCTATTACCATAGTTGTACTTTAGGATAAAAGTAACTACAAGATATAAAATATTCACAAAAAAAAACTTGTTTCATCTGTCGTTGTGGAAAATTTCAAATCAAAATTTGAAAATCAATTTTCGTGAGAGAATCATGGTATTCATCTAAAAAATAGTGACAGAGTGCAGTATCTCTGCAGCAATAATTTTTCACATGACATAGAACTTTTAACTATATGCGACAAAGGAAATTAAATTCTTATATCAATCAGAACTATGGAATGTGAGTGAAGCGAAGATTCACATCCATATACACACCCTTTCGATTTTCTTAGACATTATTGTAAAGTGTATATTTTCTTTCTCACTATGTTATATTAATAATTGAAATAATAATGTTATTATTCTTTCTTATCATTCTGTTTAACAGAGAAAAAACAGCTGATACTTCAAAATCGTCTAACCTAAATCATGATCATCAATCATCATTAAAAACAAATGAAGAAAAACCCTTCGCATCTCGATGTCCAACATCATCTTCGAATGATAATGATAATAATAAATCTCCTATAAAACAACGATATTCAACTGATACTTTATCAACAAGTATAAAATTAAGTTCAATAAAAAAACCTATTATTTCAAAAATCAGGTAAAAATAAATTATTATTGTTTTTATTACAAACCTAAAAATTTTCTCGTTGATATTTTTTAGAGATGATGATAACGATGAAGATTATGAAATAAATAAAAAACGTAAACTTTCAATTAAATTAAATAAAGACGGACAACCACGTAAAAAACGTCAACATTCAACTGAAGGTGGTCCAAGACCTGTTGGTCGGCCACCATCAAAAAAAACTCTATTAGCACAACAATTAACAAATGGTGTAAAACGTTCATCACCAAAATCTACACCAACTAATAATAATAATAATAATAATAATAATAATAATAATAATAATAATA